>VYZP01067259.1:0-60752 GCA_013400635.1 Hypocryptadius cinnamomeus
TATATATTTTAGGGTGTTTCATTGATTTCCATTTTTAATAATAAAAGTGAGTAAACAAAAGAAAAAAGCCCCACAGCGATATATTACCTAGTATTTAAAATAGAGAGAATGCTCATATGTGCCGCAGCACACTTCATCTGTGGACATCAAAGTGTCTCATAGAGGTCGTAATCCTCATTTCAAAGATGAGGAAATAGAGGTGCTGAGAGAGAAAGTGGCTTAGCAGGTCAGTGACAAAGCAGGGCAAGAGTCCCCTGAGCCTGTACTGAAGGCACAGGTGAGGGAGCAGAGGAGAACAAACCTGTCCTTACCTAATCAGGACAGCTGAGTCCCAAGTGCAGTGAAGGCAAAGTGACACTGCAGGGAGAGCACCAAATCATGCCACAAGCCATAGAGCCAGCAAAGCCTGGTTTCTTCCAGTTTTGTGTCTAGTCCAGTAGTTCAGGGTTGTCTGCTGCTGGCCTTTGATGTCACAATAATGGGGTTCCACTTGTCTTTCTCTCACCAAGGGTGCTGGGGGAGTCTGGCTTTTCAGCTTTGTTGTCTGTTTTCCCAAAACTTTAGGGTACTTGAGAATTTTTGAGCCTTCCTGTTGTGTGTGATCACTGAGGCAGTGGAGTCACAAAGAACTCATCCTTGCATGTACACAGAGGCATGTTTGTCTTGGCATTGCATCTGGGGGTTGCCTTATCCTATGGAACTACTAAATCAGTCTGCACTTTAATGCTGCAGATCTGTGGCTTTGAACATTTTCTGTTCTGTAACAGAGTTCTGGAAGTGGATAAAGGGTGGCACAGCAAGGATGTTCACAATGTTGGTTCAGTAACCACTTATGGGAAAATGTTTCCCAAGGGGAGAGACAAAATTGGACTTCTAGCTCTGTAGCTTCAACTTCTTTAAGACCTGAGAGGCTCACAACACAGTAAGACTCATTCATGTTATTATTTGATTAATAACTTGAGTGAGAAGGCTTCTTCATGCCTGCAGCCATGCCCCCTTGGGTCCTGGTCCTCTCACATCTTGTTACCCAGAGAGGGAGAGGTTCAATGGGAATTTTAATGGGAAGATCTAATGTAGCAAGTTGTAAGCTGTCTTGATTTGTAAAGTCTGGAAATGCTCGGGGGGGGCTGTTCAGCTTCCTTGATGGTAAATGGAAACCTGATGATAAGAGGTTGGTTTTCTTAACTTTAACAGACCTGTTAAAGGTAGGCCATGGGTGCCACAGGTCTGCTGGCCAAAAACTGAAGGCACTTGCTCTAAAGAACCCCCCTGGTATTTTAGGAGTGCTTCTAATGTCTCAGAAGAGAGCATCGTGCTCTCTGAGGACTAGATTACAGCTGCTGGATGAGTGGCATGAGTTTCATGGTGTGATATGGCCATAAGTTCATTGAAGATCTTGGAGTGTTCTCCATAAAGGGATTTGCCTCTGAAGCATAGACACGATTTGGGAGATTGTCCCACTCTACTCATATGGTAGGAAGCAGCAAAATCAATGGGAGTTTACAAGTGAAAGTAGGTTTTCTAAACAGATTTTTTTCTCCCTCCAGGTGCTGTAAGTGAGATTTCCAGTGAGTGATGTAGTGAGTGGGATCCCTGTGTGTCTGGTTACTTCTGGCAGGATGGTTTATCTGAAGAGGAAGGCCCTCACCCATTAGCTTCCAGCCCACTGGGTGCCTGCTGAATGTTCTACATCCCCTGGTGCTTTAGTAATCTTCTTCCCTTAATACCAAGACTTTTCGCTGATTATCAATGTGTTCCTTGGACTAGTAAGGCTTTACTGGCTGTTGTTCAAAAACAATTATTTGGACAACGTACACAAATGGTAGTCAAGGAGGAATACCTGAAGTTCCCTCTCCTTCACACCTTACCAGAAGAATATTCTTTTACTGGGCTGGGTGGTCTTGGTCCTCCATCTCTTCTGTGTCATGAACCTAACGTTCCTCATTGGCTGCCCAGTGGTCTCATGTCGAGATGAGCTGAGACATCTTTCCTTCCCTCCAGCCAGTGTGGGTGCTTTGACAGGATGTGCTGGACTGATCTCAGACTGAAGGTGACATTTCTGTGTCTGCCTTGCCTTTGGTGAGTGTCACAGTGCCCTTGGATGATGCACCGAATCTGGGCATGACAACATGAGAGGTAAAGCAAGGAACCATCCTCCTTTGTTCACATGTACCAGTGGGATTCAAAATCCAGCTGAAGGATGCAGGAGGTACATTTTCTTAGTGTTTTGTGTTGGCCACTTTAGGTGTTAATTACAATTACCCAGCAATTATGACACCTCATATTGGAGGTGAGTAGCTGGGGTTTGGGTATTTATTTCCCTGCTGCATCCAAGCACACAGAAGGGAGGTGTAGGAGTTTCTGCCACCACACCTAAACCCTTTGTCAGTCTTGGGCCAGAGCGCCCAGGGTGATTAATTGTTAATGATGGAGGAGCTGCATTGCTTGTCCACAGAATAAATAAAGCATATTTTCCAGCTGTTTCCTCCTCTAAGTCTCTCCCAGCTCCTTCCAACTTCCCCACATCACTCCCTTTTCCTAATCTCCTCATCTTTTCTGTGACTTTCTTCTGCTGTTTCAGCTCTGGTGGGCAATTCCCAAGGTGACAGAGGGCATTCCAAGAGCAACCTGAATGTCCCAAATGTCCCCATACAACCCCCTTCCCAAAATCATCTGTGTCAAAAAGTGATGGTTTTGCCTTTTTGCAATGATCACATTTAATTATTAGTTAAATATCGAGGTCAGCAGCCACTCCTATCCCTAAAGAAGCACTATGCCTTTTAAACAAGCAGAGCTGGAGGGCAAGGGCATTCAATGACCAAACCATCTGCAGAAGAATTGACCTTTCCATGTGTCATTCAAAGCCAAGGTTGCCGTATTTTCCCAGAACCCATGACCTATATAGCAAGTTGGTGTCCTATTAGGGTGGCTGGCCCTAAGGTGCCCATGTTTGCTGCCACCTGTTTCAGAAACTGCCATGGTTTCAGCATCTTTATGGAAAACAATTCTGTCATTCCATCAGGTCTTTCCAAAAGCAGGAATGCAGCATGATGGGACACACCAAAACCCATTCTGAAAGTAGTGCACCAGTTAAATGGACAGACCCTGAGGACACTGTGAATCAATATGTAATAACAGTGGTGCTGTATGAAGCTTCCATTCCATCAGGGCAGCTCTGTGACATTGATTTGTGCCAGAGAATAACTAGGAAGCTTTTCTCTCTGTAAATCTGCTTCCTAACCCCACAGACTTTTACAGCATGGAAGTGTCTGTGTGATATTAGTTCTAGTTTCTTCCATGTGTTCTGACAGGGATATATATCTAGTCCTCTTTGCTGAGAGTACATCTCCTTTAGAATTTTTTTTTTTTTCTGGAAGAGGTTTACTTGGAAAAAAAATAATTTTAATTACAGTTTTATGATGTTCAAATATTGGAGTCTTTTCTTAGCAAAGGTACGTATGTTTTTTTCTAGCATAAAAATGCATGTGTTTGCTGCGTTCTGGGAATCAGTGGAAATTATGTTAGCCAGAACATGGGTTTTACTCATATGTTGGGAAAGCCAGTGTTGCCATTGAATTTAACTCTAAACAAAAATAAGCTGGGTACTCTTTTTCACTCACAGACCACCCAATTGAGAAATGTTCTCACTGTATCAACAAGGACAACTGTGAGAAGTCAAATGCGTTGGAGTCAGACTCATCTCACCATCTTCAGGTGTCCAACTTCAGCACCATCAACTTGACACTGAGACTCTCTGTATAAAGGAATTCAGGATGGAATGAGCCATCGTGGTTCCTGTGGAAACATGAGGTCTACAATTGTCTATTTCTATCCACAAGGTTTTAAAGGAGCCCAGAACTGCCACTTACAGTGTAAATACCCAGTACCAGCCTAGATAAATCCTGTGTTTGACCCCTGAGGTTCTCAGTAGGTCTCCAGATTCCCAGTCTTACCTCCCACTCACCTGGGTGCAGTGCACACTGTATATATGCAGCACCAGTCCCTGCTCAGCCTGTCTTAATTAATAACAGCTTTATTATCTGATAGGGACCAACAGAATATAACCTGTGACACAGAAGGCTCCTGCCCTGAGGATGGTTCCCTGCAAGCAGATGGCAAGCAGAAAATATGCCAGAAATGCTCTGCCTCAGAAGGTTCCCTTTCAGGCATTGCTGGCTGGTGTGGGCGCCATTTACAGAGGAGTTCTTCAAGGCTAAGGCAGCATGGAAAACCTGCAAGGGAAAAACGTGAAACCAAACGAGGGAAGAAGATCCAAGCAATTAGTATTCTCCAGTGAGGGTTTTATTTCAGCCTGCTGCTCTCCCTCTCTGCTTAGCACTGTAGATACACAGCTCCTGGGAGAGCAGCTCTGCCCAGGGAGGTGCAGCATCCACACAGGCAGGAGAAGGGCTGGGAGACAGCACGTACCCAGCTTAAATTTACAGACTCAGAGCAGATTTCAGCAGCTGACGTCATGACTGGTGTGAGGTTGGTGGGGATGTCAGCAGCAGAGGCAGTAATTAAACCCCTGGCATTCTGGCCAGAGGCACAGTCATGTCCTGCTTCATCTGAAGAAGAGTTGGTCTGACACAGCAGAAGCCTTTATGTAACCAGGCCAGATTTTTACTTTTGGAGCAACAGTTTCAGAAGAACTACAGAAACTACAGACAGGATTTGTCAGTACTTGTGAGCAGCGGGGTGAGTGCACTGCTCTCGCCTCCTGTCTCGCGCTTCCCTGGGTGACAAGTATGTCAGGGAGTGAGAGCTGGTCGTACAACTGACTACCAGGCTTCTGGTTTTATTCCCATTTCCTCTGTGCTTTCTGTTGGGATAGCAGAGGTTTGCACTGGCATGTGAGACATTTTCTTATTGCTCTCTACAACCGCAGTCGCATTTCAGAAGCGTTTTGGCACGCTGCCCTGCTGGCAGCCCACAATCGCAGTAGCAGCTTCTCAGGCTGAAATGTTTTTGTTGCAATGCATTTAGCCCATCTCTATTATTGCACAAGCTTTTCTTTTCTCCCTCCTCTGCTCTGGCCGTATCAAGAGGTATGAACGTTTTTCAGGGAATCTTTAATCTTTTTCAGCATTTGGAGTGAACCTGAATAAACACTTGTTAGGTAAAAAAGCTTAATTGGAAAGACTTGGTGTGTTTCTTGGCTTGTTGTTCTGGCTGACACCATCTCTTGCAGACACAGTATTACAACAGCAGTAGTGCAGCAATACACATACGATGGCTTGGTGCATATAAACATGATGGTTTGAAGGGGAAAGAATCATACTGGCATGCCTTCCGACTCCTGATGTGGTCATTGCCTATCCCATGAGTGTGCTTTCCTTGTAGACACACTCACCCAGCGGTGTCCTGGAAAACAGAGGCTTAAAACTGATAGGCATTTTCTAACAACTCTTAAAACTGTGGGACAATTAAAGTCAAATGCTTTAATTCATTGGTTCTCTTTTCAAGTAAAACCATTCAGCCAGAGTAAGAACAATGGATGACTCCCCGTGAGTTCATCAGCTGTAAATCCAGGGTGTAAAGTAAAACAAACACATCATAAAATTTCTGCCCTGTTTTTTTCCCCACCTCTTTAGACGATTCATCTCTTTTGGAAAGCTTATTAGTTCACGACTTTAAAATCATGGGCTCTACGTGGAGAGCAAGGATGATATGCAGGCAGAGGACACTGAGGTCTTGATTTGAAGCAGGGGTGGGAAATGCTGGCATCCTTGGTGAGGAATGAAGTGAGCCAGAGAGCGGCAGGCTGGGGGCACATGTGTGCTTTGGGGATCCCTGCCCAAGTTCAAAGCACTCACACAGACACCTGCCTGTCATGATGTATTTAAACACAGCCCTGAAGATCTTAAATACATGCACAAACCTAAAACTCTAAACCTGTCACCTCAGCATGTGCCTGTGTGCTTTTCTGAGCCAAAGCCTGCACAGTGAGGTGGGTTTGGCCAGAGCATTGCTGGGATACAGGCTCACAACGACTGGGACCGGCAGGGCAGAGCTGGAGTCTTTTGTAGGAACTCAGCTACCACTGTCAGAGTCTGTAGAAGCCACAGTCTCCAATTAACATCTTTAATCTTATTATCTCAAGCCTTTTATCTTCACATTTTCTTGTCTGTTTGTTTGTTTTCTTTAAATTTGTTTACATATACCGAACTGAAAGTTTTTCTGGAAATGCTGGTATGGCTTTTAACTGCAAGAGTGATTCACAGAGAATAATTAATTCAAAGATCTTGGCATCTCTTTTCCTTGTAAAAAAAGGTGGTGGATATTCTGTGATTTTCTTGAAAGATTTTTCCCTCTAAATGTGCATGCTTACACTCACACCCACACAGACTCACACACATTTGCAAATGCAGACACTTCCCTCTTCTTCTGGAGCTTTCAAGTTCTGGAGCAGCACATCTGACCTGTACAATTAACCCTTTATTCTATGTATCTCCTTTATTTATGTCTAAAAGCAAGACAGAGCTTTTGAGGTTGATGGGGCTCATCCTATAGGTTTTTGTCCACACCTTAAACTTCCTGAGCTTCCTGCACTGAGCAGGCACATGCAAACAGCAAGGAAGATCAGTGTGCCCCATGCTAACTCCTGCAGGAGTGGTAATTTCAGGCTCCATCTGGGAGGCTGCTGCTTGGCCTGGGTCAAATCAGGCATGTTTCTAAGGAATTAAATAGCACTGATCATCTCCCAGTGCCCAGGATTGTTCCTCAGTGTTGTTTAATTTATTAAATATTGCTGTTGATGTAAATGTTATAGCTTACTCTCGTTTTTCTGTCTATTAGCAGCAAAAGGAGTGAGTTCTACCTCAGATTTTGTAAGCCCTCAGGAGTATTCTTAGGCAATAAGTTAAGACTGGACCTTGCAACTCTGGAAAACAAGCCCATACAGAGCATAAGGGGTAGGATTTCCCCATTGGCACCATAAATGAAGTCTCTCATGAAAGCTGGAGTGGCTCCTCACTGTAAACATCAGCCATACTGGAACTATTTGCTTATTAGAGCTCACAATTTCATTTGAAATTTAGGCACCTAAAGAAAAAACCAAGTTGCTAAACACCTTTGAAGAGTAAGATCTTATTTTTTCCCTTGTTCTGAAAAAAGGTCATTTATGCAATGCCAGAATTCCTGTAGCTTACTATTTTCCAATATTATTTCAGAAGTTAAAAGCTATGACACTGCTTTTTAATCACCATTACAGCATGACAAAAATCCTAGTTACTTTGCAGTGATGGTTATATCATTGCAATACTGACAGCTCCCTTGGGACCTGTGCAAGGTAACAAGAAGGCTGGAGGTGAGCTGGGTTCAGCCAAATAAACAAGGAGCCAAATAAGCAAGGAGCCCACAGCAGAATATGGAGTCACTCTGTAATTATACTCCAGTTTTTTCTGCCTTGTCTATGAAGCAGAGTCACTGGAATAGGAGAGCTTTTAAAAATCAGGGAGGACCAAGATTATTATAACTAACTATAACAACTCTTGGCTCTTTGAGGGCATTTATTCAAATGCCTCTAAGCCCTTGCTCTTCACAAAGAGAGATAAATGTAATTATCACAGTTCTAAAGTGAGGAAAGATGAGGCTTAATTAACTACTCGTGGATGTACAGCAAATGAGTAGCAGAGATGGGAACAGAAACCAGTTTTCCTGACTTCCTCTGGCACCTGAATCCAAGTGTCACCTCTGTCAGGTACACACCACAGTGAGATAAGCAAGACAAGATACCACTGGGTAAAAGCTGAGACCACAGACAGTCCCAAGCCCAGCTGAAGTGTCTCTGGATACACCTATGGCCTGTGGTCTGGTCTGGCATTTGGAGAACACAGCCAGGCACGAGGGACCTGTATGTTGTATGTGTGAGAGACCAGATTGATTGTCACAGTATTGTCCTCCCAACAATCCTAAAAGTTGCTTGTGGGAAAGAGTTGCCTACTGAGGCATGGTCCACCTGGCTGCTCTCTGCTGCTCCAACACTCCAGCTGTGCTAACCAGGGACTCCTGGCTTTATCCAAGTCAGTGATTTGGGATGCAGCCACAGCAATACACACCCTACACCATCCACTGAGGGCTCTTGGTTTCCAACCTCTGTCGCTTTTGTTCCAGTGGCAGGAATGTTCATGCAGGCTCAGACAGGACCTGTGGCCACTGAGCCATGCACTGGGAGACTCCTTGTTCCAGAAAGCTGAGCCACACGCCTGGAAGAAGAGGCTGTACTAGGAGGTGCAGAGATGAGATAAGCCAGGCACTGATTCCTCAAAGCCAGCACTTAGCTATTGTTTTCCCAAAAGGCTGATGACGGAGAAGGATAGCTTTAAAGTGTTCTGTTCTGAATAAACAGTGCCAAAGCAGAGGAAGGGATTTCTCTTTCACCCCTCTTGCTGACTTTGGGGCAGGAATATTCAAAGTCTTTTTCCTCAGTGCCTTCACAGCCTGGGTGCTGTGTCTTCCTTAGGCACCGCCAGCTGTCATAACAGCTCTGGAAGTCGAGGTGCTCACGGCATCTCCACAAGCTCTCTGGAGGTTTATCCACCTGTTTGTCTTAGGGTTTTCTTTTCCTATGGTTGTGATAGAAGTTGTCTCAGCAAATGAGGAGAATTCATTGCTACACAACTGAGATCACTTTCCTGTTTGGGTCAAAATGTCACCTAAAGCTTTCAAATTCCACTCACTGTGGCTTCCTGAGCACAGTGGTGTGTGTCTGCAGCCATTTACCCAACTCCAGGAGGCAAATCAAGTTAAAATGCTCAGAACAAGTTTTTTCTGGCTTTTACTCATGACTTGTTACGTTGCAGCAGTGAGGCTTTTAAGACAAGAAGGTATTTCTACTCCAGGCTGAAATAACAGGCTTTAGCACAGCCAGCAGGTGTCTTGCTGCTGACAGCCTGGGCAATACCTGCTTTTGCTGAGAGTGGAAGTAGCTACAACTGTGGCAAGGGGTGACTTTGATGGCAGAGGGAAACCTGTAAATGGGAATTATAGCTTTTACTTCCAGCCACAATCAGAGGACCTATTTAGAATTTGCTCAGCTTCCTACAGGACAATGTTATTTTTATCCCACTAAAGCTTAAGGGCAAGCAAAAAAACCTTTGAAAATTTGCTGTCTTCACTAGTTGAGTCAAAGTGACCACTGGATGCTACATGCAAATGCATGCATGTACATGTATCTTCTGTTGAAAGTTCTCCAGTGTGACTTTGTATTCAGGGCTTTCAGGTCAGATGGCACTTAAAGATACTCAAGTGCTTGAAGAGAGAAGTGGAGACTCTGACTCAGTGTTTGGGTGGCAGCCTGATCCATCACCCAGATACTTTCTTCCAAGGAGAAATTTCAAAACAGATGTCATTAAAGTGCTTGTTTGTGAGAAACAACCTGAAGACTGAAGGCAAGGAGGAGGGAGGGAGAGAGGAGCGGCAGCAGCCATCACCTGAAGGTGCTGTGGGTGGAGATGCTGCTGCAGCTCTCCTGCATCCCCTTCCACTGTGCAGATGTCAACAGCTGTAAGAGGAGCCCAGGATGTAGCTCAGGTTTTGCTGTCATCTCTGATTCCAGAAGCTATTCTGGAATGCCACCTGCTGGCATTTTTCCTCTTAACTACCCTAGAGATGAACTGTTGTGTGGTCATGTCCCAAGCCTGGAGGCAAAGAGACAAAGTTGACCTTTTCAGTCCTTTTCAGCGAATGTCCTTCTTGTTTTCCTGGAGAGAGGTTGCCCTGAGGCCCTGTGAAAAGTCCAATTATGTAAGGGGGGGACTTGTTATGTGGGACCAGGAAAGGGGATGCTGGTGCCAAAAGAAGAGATGAGAATGGATGTGGGTGAAAGAAACAAGAAAAAAAGTAAAACAAGAGAGAAAAAAGTCTTCATGACTAGTGAGGGATAAATGAGGTCTTCCATCAAGCACCACCTTAGATGGCTCTCAAAAAGGAGCATTTAAGTCCATGATTTTGCTTTTTCCATCAAAGTTTATATGGCAGCGATTAAAAAAACCCCAACATCTTTCTAGTTTTTAGCTGAAACACTTTAAATTGGAAAGAAAGAGGAGGCACAGCTTCTGGCTGCTCTGCTTTTTGGCACCAACACCAAAATCTGCAGTGCTGATGTTTATAATCCCTGACAGTCCCGACAGCCAGACCAAAGCAAAGAACAAAGGCCTGTAGTGGTGTCGCCCTCATTCACACAGCAGGCAGAGCTCTGCATGCTGCTGCTGCATGCAATGGGAATAAACCTCCCAGCTGCCATTCTCCTCACGGAGACACTGTCCTGCTGCTCCTCCAGCTTCCTGGCTGTGACTTGCTGCAGCTTTGGGGTTCCAGTGAAAAACCCCCAACAAACTCCCAAAGCACCCAGAGGGTCCCAAGTGCTCTGAGCAGCTCAGTGGGGACCTCCACCCAACCCTCTACCCAGCAGCTTTATTTGAGGCCAGCCCTGGGCTGCCTCCTAGGTGGGTTGGTCTCTGGTTTTGCTGTCAGGATGGGCCCTTGAGGGGATATCTTGTAGCTTCTCTCCAGCCCCCTTCAATGATTGCACCCCCAGGTGACTCCTGGGCTTGGGCCCTACCTTTGCTGTGTCTGGGGCTGTTGATGGGAGCTGCTGCCAGCACCCAGCTCTGCTCAGGGACTGTGCTGTGGGTGAGAGCACAGCCTGTGCTGGGTCTCCTTTTCCCCCTTCGTGGGACAATGCTGGTCCCTGATATATACATATTTCTATAGTCCTCTTCTGTTCTCAGGATGGTCTCACAAGTCTTCTTTCAGTAAGTGCTGCGAATGAAATGGTTTCTCTGAAAATCACTGCATTGAATGATGGTGAAATCCTGCAGTCTGTGACTGCCATGAACGAGTAGTTTTGAGCAATCAACCTCCAGCCTTATCCAAGACACAAAATCCCTAGACAGTCTAGCTGGGAGGCCTTGGCTTTGCACTCATCCTTCTGGAATGGTCTAAGCTCTTTTCCAAGCTTTTATTTTAAGAGACCGGTGAGCTTCTGGGCATAAATCTGATTCTCACTGATGGCTGGGAGGGCAGAAATGTAATTGAACAGGACTGTTCTGCTGCTGTGCATCCAATGGTCTGAGTAAACCATCCATACTTGCTGAGATCCTGCTGGCATCTCTGAAAAGCCTGCTCATGGTCAGGGGAGGCTACTGGGACTTTGAGGGGTTTTGTTTGGTTTTACATACTTATTTCCTTATATGTTGCATGTAGAAGTTGATGTATAAAATATTTATGTGGCATGTGGAGCAGCCTTTTGAAGTGGAGCTTCTTCAGTAGGGTGTACTTAGGGTGTGAGTACAGCATAATGGTTTTTAGTATTTGGAGTTTTATGAAGTGATCATGATTCCTCTTCCCCCAGTAAAGCTGAAATTCTCTTCTTTCAGACACTTTCACTTTCTGTTGTACTGCATGTTGCAGAAAAAAGCTTTCACTTCTGCGGTGTATCACCCAGGGCTCTCCTTTTGGGTGAACACTGCCAAGTGACAGATGTGCTCCTGCAGAACACTCACATGCCTTGAGAGCACATCTCTGCCTCAGCATCTTTCTCTGATTGGTTAAGTGCTCTTTTCATGGGGAGTAAAACACAAGGAGATTTATGGCCTTCACTGATACAATGTGGTCCAGCCCTGACAGTCCTTTCATCATAATGGCTGATGGATCTTGTTGTTATCACTCTGATTTGCTACTGTAACAGGTAGGTTTGATCTACGCTTGCCACAAAGAACGAATATGTTAGGAAGGATAATACAGGAGTTGTTGTGGTTCAAACCCACTCAAGAAAAACCGACCTGCATGTGAGGTGTGTATGGTTTTATGTTGGTGGAAAAAAGCCAAAAGAAAAACCCCAAACCTTTGCTGTTTGAGTTTGTTCTTTTCAGTGTGTATCTCCTAATTTTTGAAAGTGAAATTCCTGAGTTCTGCTTCTCACATTGTTGGTGAGTTCTGTGTGGAAGTATCTGTGGCCAGAGCAAGTCTTTAAGCAACTGGCACCAGCCCTGATTCCCCTTGATTTGCAGCAGGTGAGTTTTTCTAGGTGAATCTCAGGTCTGCTGGTGTTTTAGCACAGGAGTTTCGCAGGGCCATGTGGCACACAGGCAGATTATGTAGCCTATACATAACCTCTTCTGCAGTAACAACCAGTGTCTTTAAAAAAAAATACACTTGGTGAGAATGATCCTGTGTTCATCTATAGGACCTGACTCTGTCACTTCTACAAACTTTCAAACAAAGTGAGTCATGATACGCCTCAACTTGTGTCTGAGCTTCTAAAGCTGATGAGAAAGGGGTGGGGACTGACTGGCCAGTCTTCTGTGTCTTGCATGGCCCACTTTCTGTGCCAGTAAGGTGCCTTAGTCTGTGAGTCTGTCAAATCCCTGTGCTGGTGGCACTTTCACACATTTGAAAGCTGTAATGCAGGAGAAAAGGCTGTTGTCCTATTATCCAGAGAGCTGATAGTTCAGCTGGCTTCCTGGGCACGACAACAAGCTCACAGTGATGGCACTACTGAGGTTTTGTGGATTCTGACTGTAGGCAAGCCTCAACAGAATAACCAGATCAAAACTGCTAACACCATAAGCTTTGCTTAAAAATTAATTAGTAGGAAGGTGGAAGAGGAGGAAGGGCGGGCACTGCTTTGATGACTGAGCTGCAAAAATAGCACCATGATAACTCTGAAGGGTGTTTGGGCTAGGACAACATAAGGTTTGGGAATATGTGGAAAATATGTTAAGAGACACCTCTCCAATGTGCACAGGGTCTGGACTTTTACTGTTTTTTTCTGACACTCGTGGGAGCTCAGTCCTCATCAATCTGCTGCTAATCATTTTTGAAAGAGGGGGCTGATCATGCTTCTGACCTTTCTGAATGCTTCCGGTATGCTGAGGTTTAGATTGGATATTAGGAAACATTTCTTCACTGAAAGCATTGCCCAGCCCTGGCATAGTCTTCCCAGAGAAGTAGTGGAGTCACCATCCCTGGATGTATTTAAAAGATGTGTAGATGTGGCACTTGGAAACATGTTTAGTGCTGGCTTAACATTTGGACTCAATGATCTTAGAGGTCTTTTCCAGCCTAAACAATTCTAATATTCTACATTGCCCAAGGAAAGGATTCCAGTCCCTCCAAAGAACAAGCCAAAGGACAAGATAGGGCATCTCATATCCAAAACACAGGTAGCCCAAATCACCAGCTGCACTGGGGTGCACTGGGGGTAGGTCCTCATCTGTACCTGCAGGAGCAGGCAGGCCTCCAGTGGGGGGTGGCAGGGCCTGGAAGCTTTTGTGTGTTGAAAAAGGCTTCTGTGAGAAACTGCATGTCACCTTCTTGAGGTGTAAAGCCCTTGTGTTCAGCTGGCTTTCCATGGACATACCTGGTCTCCAGCTTGAAGGAATACAAACACCTACTGCATGACTCTGGGGAGGCTGCAAAGCGAGGATCTGGATATGTGGGTGTGCATGCACGTCTTCAATAACATGTGCATTTACTGTGGGCAAAAATTACACCATTGTTTGCAGTTATGGCTTCCTTATTCTTCCTGCTAGACCTCCCTTTTTTCTCTTCTGACTTCTCCAAAATTCCCACTTTGGTTGCAGTTTTCCCTTGTTGCTGCAATTTTCCATTGTTTCCTTCTTGCCTCAGGCTTGGTTTGTTTCTGCAAAGTTACAGTACAAGAGGTCTCAATGGTTCTGACTAAGTTTAGAAGGGAACTGATGTTTTGTCTTAAATTTCTGTCTGAAATAACTTTTTTCATCATTTGAACACTTCCATGTTCTGAAAGGCAGTCTGGAAATTTGTCTGGAAGATGAACATGGAGTAAAGAGTGTGCTTTTTTTGCCTTCAGGAAGTAGCCAAATGATTCTGTTGAGTTACGGGTCTGAAAATACTTTTGCACATCCTTGTGGGAGAAGAGAGGGTAGACATTGGCAGAAACCAGCCTTTGGAAGTGGTATTTCCTCTAAAGGAAAGGGGATGAGAGCAGCTGTATGGAATACAGAGAATGAGACAGATGAGCAGATGGAGAAGCAAGGATAAGGATGTGGGAAGGAGGGTGAATGAAGCTTGTGTGGTAGCATATAAACAAGAGAATCACTTAAAGGTGCTGCTGCCTAAAATTTGCCACAACACACAGACATTTTCAACCTCTGCATTTCTGTATGGCCAGCCAGAAGCTGTGTAATTTGTTGCCAAAATTGTTCCCTTCCCTGTTAACAGGAAATTAACAGCTTCCAAATTGTGCCAGAATCTCACGTGGTTAAGACATGCTTGATGTGGAGGTTTTGTAGCAGAAATACCAATCCTGATGTGAATGGAAAGGCCTGCCTGAAGACACCAGAAAAACAGCAGATGAAAGATTAGAGGAGTGGCATGTATTAATTGCTGCAGAACCACACCATGTGTTTTATGCAAATAAATAACCAGAGGACAAAACCCAAACTGGAGCCTTAGAGGTAAGGTGACAAGATGATGACCCACAGCAGAAAAACTGTGAAATGCCCAGATAAGGGTAACAAAAGACTCAGTTTTGCCTGAAACTCTTGGAGGGTGAGACACAAGATCATCATATCCACTGCTGAAAGGTATAAAAGGTGCATGCAAAAATGAAGAAGAGCCCATCCCAGAGATGCAGTGGAGTGGTGGTGTTATCCTACATGCTTCCCGCTGTACTTGGCTGATCCTGAGCAGATTGATGTGTACAGTCTTGTGTATGTGAGTATGTTGATGGGAGAATGGGAGTGGGTAGGACCAATTTACTGGAATCTTTTTAATAAAAAATCACTTTCCCTACCGCTAAGGTCTTGCAATGAGTTTTGTTCCACAAATTTCCCGCAGTAATGAGACTAAATGTTCTAGTTCTGCTAGTAGTTCATGTAGGAGGTGATATATATCCATATATATTTAATATAAACCCCAGTTGCCTTTTAAAAAGATAATTAGATTGCAAAGTTGCTATGTGAAGGGAGTATTCCTGCTGAAGTGAGGCACTCAGCTGCTGTGAATGGAAGTCTTCTGTTTAATCTTCATGCTGCCCTCCTGTAGGAAAGCTGCTGCCATCCAAATGTTTCCTATTTTCTAAATGCTCAGCTTGAGAGGTGCATTGAATGCTGCCAATTATGGGTGACACTACTGCACTGAGGCGTATAAAGTGCCACAAAAAAAGCACCATAAAGAAAATCAGGCCACCTGAGTTACCTCTCAAGCAGGCTTTCTGCATGAGAGGTTCTGGCTGACCTGGATGCTGCAGCTATAAATGAAGGCAGCTCTCTGCTCCCACAGAAGTAAGAAAAACTTCTGAAAAAGCTCTGACCACGGTCCAGGTGCCTTTCCTCTCTTCCTGTCTGTCTCTGAGGCCATGTGAGCTCTGCGAAACAGCCACCTGTACCCAGTGAGGGTTTGGGGACAGCTCCACTGCTGTCCATGCAAGGGGCTGGCTTTTGCTTGTCTCATGGAATTGTGGGGAGAGAAACAATTAAATGCCTGTGAAGCATTCCTGGGTGATAGTGATGAGGTATCCAGGAGAATAATGTC
The DNA here is from genome assembly GCA_013400635.1 of Hypocryptadius cinnamomeus. NCBI lineage: Eukaryota > Metazoa > Chordata > Aves > Passeriformes > Zosteropidae > Hypocryptadius > Hypocryptadius cinnamomeus. The sequence goes on from VYZP01067259.1 coordinate 15,523, forward strand.
TGTGTTCTTAAAATCAATAAGGATAGAGAAGTGACACTGAGCAAACAGGGTCCTGAATGAATGCTCTTGGTTTTGTCGTTCCTTCAGTGGTGAAGGAGGACATGGGAGTGTCCTGTGAGCAACAGTAATGCCATGGGATTGAATAAAATAACCTTTGTGCAATTAAGAAGTTTATAAATTGAAGATATCCAGCCATATAAATGTGCCTTTGTTCATTGCTGCTCAGCTCTGCTGTTTTCCTCATCTCTTCACAGCCATCCTGGTTGAAGGGGTGGGTTGTGCAGCTGAGTTTCTGGTTCCTTGTGCCTTCCTGCTGCCGTGCTCCTGGTCTGATGCTGTGGATGCTGTCTGCCAGACATTGGACAGTGCTGCAGACAGACTCTTGGGCTGCCTTTGAAGAAAGCAAACTCACCAGTCTTTAACCAGTAAGTGAGAACATCTGGGGATAATATTTTTTATTACTTCTTAGAAGTTCAGTTTAGAGAAAACAGTGCATTGTCTTTTACTCTCTTTCTCTTACAAGAGTTGGCAGGGCTTAGTTTGAGTTACATAAATGTTTGCAATAATGTGCTTAATCTAGAGTTCAATGAAAATATTTGGAGATAGTCAATGATTTTTAACATGGCAGCTTAAAGTCAAGTTGAAAATATGAGGATAGTGAGTTCCTTACTCTTCCTGCTCCCTCAAACATTCCCTGCTGCCAAAGGGTGGATCTGTTCTGCTCTCCAACAATAAAAAGCAGATGATTTTCCTTCTTAAAATACCCAAAGGGGATTGCTAGCACAGATCCTCTTCTCCGTGTGCCCATCCTCATGTGCAGAGCCAAATCCCATCCCTTCTAGCAGCAAGGAAAAGCAAATCCCTGGCATTGAGGGCACCCAGATTAACCCACTGCAGGATTAGGGTGCTTGAGCTATTGTTAGAAGATTAGTATATTTGGTTGTCAACACTTGGCCTGAAAATGATTTCCAAAGAGGTCACTGACTCATGGGTGCCAGTTTGCCCAGCACACTGGGAAAGCCCTGGAGTTAAAGCAAGTGGCTGTAAGGATTAAACTGGAGCACTGAGTGTGCAGAATATCTTTAGGACTTAAACCTGTCATTGCTGGTGGTGGGGACAGAAGGCTCTGGCAGACTGATCATAATATCTGAGCTCCTGCCTTGCTGGGGAGGTGTTTCTGGGGCTTTGCTTTCTGGAGTTTCCTGCTGATGGCAGTGTGTGCCATTAGGTGGGTGAGCTGCCCACAGATGAACTTTTCTCAGTTCCTGCACAGTGCAAAATGAGTTTATTTTGAGGACAGGGCCTCCACAGGGGCATCTCTAGGTAGGAAGCAATTGGCTTCCACTTTCTGTTCTGGGACTCAAACTGTCTGTGCTCATAATGTTTTATTTCAGCTGCTAGCAGGAGGATTCGTGTAGAGGGTTTTTTTTTAAATATAGGATCTTCCTCTTGTCAGCAGGGCATTAACACCAGCACAAAGTCTGCTCATGCTAGCTCATCACCTTGTAAATGCTTTCCAGTGCATGGGGGAGTGACAATGGAGCTGTGGTCCCAGTGCAACCAGTCCTGCTCTGGTGTGTGTGCTGGTGTCTGAGCTGCTGTGGAGCACCTCTTGGTGCTGCTGAGAGTGTGCATGGGGAGGGATGGGCACGGTAGATCACTCCTTCTTGAAAAGCAGCTTTTTTTCCTATTTATTTTCTTCTTCTGTTAAAACAAATGAGGGCTCTAAAGAGTCTAAAGATAGACCCTTTAAAGATTTTTGGTAATACAGGAAGAGCCTGAACTTTCCTCTGTTTATTAGTGGAAAACTGCCCTGATGGTAAAATAATTGTTAGTTGGAAACTGTTTTTCTCTATCATGAGCCAGATGAGTATAAATTTATATTTGATTCAAAGCAACTTGTCTTGAAAAGTACCAACCACTGTCTGTGTCATGGAATTGGTTCCAGTGATTTCATTCAGCAGCATTATCTGGATTTCAAGACACATCCTCTTGTAAATACGGATTTTATCATGCTTCTCTTTGTGCATCCAAACATTAGCAGCCATTTCTTGTCTGAAATTAATATAACTGCATTTGCCACTCCTGTGACAATATAATTTTATTTCCTCAACAGGCCAGCAGAGATATTCAAACCCATGTCGAAGAAATAAGCCTAAAATTCTCTCAGAGAAGATACACTAGAGAAAGGTAGGGCCTTTCCATAAAAGCTTCCTCTGAGTTTAATTCTGGTATCTTAAAGCTATAGCTGTCCTGAGCATTCCCACTTTTGGGAATGCTGTGCAGCCTAGTGAAGCAAGAGACATTCAATTTTAATAACTTTATAAGCACTAAGTACATTGCTCTGTATTTTATGAACGTACCTGAGGGGATTTTTGTAGAGCTGCATGATAAAATAATTTTGAATATTTTATCCAAGGCCTGTGTTGTGATTTATTCTGAAAAAAGCCCAAAATCTTCTGAAACCCAGAATGTGGGCTTTAAGTTTCTGCCTGGATTACAGAGTGTGGGCAGAGGACAAGGCCACCACTGCAGTGGCATTGCTTCCACTTGTCTCCCTGCAACAAGAGATGCATTCTGGAATAACCAGCAAGAACATGGCACAGCAAGGTGTGTGTAGGGGGAGATGGGTGTATTTTGGTTCTTCCACTTGCCCAGTGTTTCCTGCATGCAGAACTTTCCCTAGATTTAGGTCAGCATGGACCTGGCTGACCAGCTGTGCCTAACAGGCACATGTTTGATAAAGTGGCCTGTATTCAGTGAAGAATTTTAGGCCACCCATTTGTTGGATGAAAATGTAGAGTCTGACATCATGCTGAGGTCATTTGGACTATGTGATGAGCCTATACACGCTAGATATGTATAAGAGGGCCATAAATAAGACATGCTGCAGTTGGAAAAAGGTGCATTGTAGATTTTTATCTAGTGGGAGCAAAGTCCATGCAGTGTTTGTAATGGTTCTGCTTGTACTTCAGCCCATGCTTGCTGCAACAAGTGCTTATGAACTTGTGACTTGAAGGCAGTTTCTAGGACATGGGCAGAGTCACTGTGTACATATCTGGGGGGTTCATGAAGTAAAAAAAGGAGAGAAAAATGCCAATGCCACCATGCTGTGAGCTCAGGCCTCTGTCTTCTTCAAGGAACATGCTATGCACAAGCAGCTCTTGTTTTTGATCCATGTGTAGAGCACAACATGTTATCTGGCTATAAGAAATAATCATATTTAAACCCCTGGTTTCCACATCAGAATACCTCCAAAGGGTGGACCTCAGAATGCCTTCAAAGGGTGGACCTCACACCTACACAGATAGATAGACAGCAACAGTGCTGGCTGGATGCCCTGCACTTCCCACAGCTGGCAAATCCGTGTTCATATGGGCTTTCCACCCCTATCTCAATGGCCAAGGAAGCTCCAGCTGGGCTAATTCCCAGTCCCATGATGTTGTTTCCAAAGGGTGAAGATAGGTGCTGGTTAATTCACTGCCTTTATATTTGACATGGGGCAGTTCCCTGCCAGACTGTCTGCTTGGTAAGCACTGTGGCTGCACAAGGTAAATAACATTTTGATGCTGAAGAATATTTTTAATTGGCCATAAAACTTTTAATTTGAGAGGAAACAAGCAGAAATATAAAATGATAGGAGTGAACGTGGTGAGACTGTGGTTCTGTAGCAGACAGAGGTGCAGGTGGAGACTGATCAGCTTGCATGGCTTGCACTGCTTCTGTGGGGTGGGCTTGCACTGCAGGGCAGGAACCTTTTCTATATCAAAGAACACAAATTTACTCATGACCCAATCTCCATCTGGGACTGTAGGAAGATCTGAAGATGCTCGTAGGATCCAGACTATGGATCTATTTTGTTTATGGTCAGAGATCAAGATCTTAGAGTTCTTTTCCAACCTAAACTTTTCTGTGGTTCTGTGTATTGTATCTGTGTGTTCATGTCTGGAAATGTTTGAGGCCAGGCTGGATGGGGCTTTGAGTAACCTGGTCTGGGGGGGTGTGTCCATGTCCATGGCAGGGGGGTTGTTGGAGCAACGTGATCCTTTAGCTCCCTTCCAATTCAAACCATTTTTATCTCCATCTTGCCCAAACCTCAAATCCAATCTGTTTCTCCAGCACCCTCTGCCAGCATTTCCCACTCAGGAGCACTAAGCTTTTGAGGTGCAGGATTTTGCATTAAGTGCTCAGTTTCCCTCCTCCTGGCAGGGATGAGGAAGGACAAAGCAGGCAAAAGCCCAGAGCATGCACTCATTAGCTACTGTCTGCCAACAAGTTGGGAACATGCAATGTTATACGAAATGTCTGGCTGTTATAAAAGGCTTTGGTTAAGTAATCACATTTCTCTTGCATAAGTGCTTGTTTTTGGGAGGCTTTGGCCAATTGGAGGCTGCAGCAGCACACAGACAGAAAGCATGTCTAACTTCTGTGAGTTTTTATTTTTCTTTTAATAATAATAAGTGATTATTAATCTGCTGAGAGTTGTATGAAATCTCTTTAGATAAGGTTAGGAGGCAGAGACTCCCCAGCGCTGCTTGAAGCTGAACCACAGCTGTAAAACACTGCCATAAAGCCTGTGTGGATTCCTGTGAGTAATATTTCTGATTCTTCTAATGGGTGTTTGTGACTGGAGACTGCAGGCAGGAAATGTTGCAGACATTTATTGCAAGCAGTAAGTTGGAGGGAGGCAGGAGGTGAGAGACACTAGTGAAACTATTGACCTGTTTAATAAGGCTTTCCTCCTAGACTTCTGTAAGCAAACACAGGTTTCTCTGAAGCTGTGCAAACAAGGTTCTTCCAAATATGCTAGTGAAAAAGAAATGTGATGCTGAAGTCGACTACAGGACTATGGGAGGTCAGAGTTTTGGCCTGACAGGGAGATCACAGGACAAGCTAGTCCCGTGTACTGGAGCAGGAAAATGTCCTATTCTTATACTCTTTCTTTGATCACTGACAAGTGTACAGTGATATTTTTCTTCTACGTTTTCATGGCCTTCAGAAATCTGCATGTCAGTTATCTCCTGAGCCAGAAACAATATCTCTAACAGTACAATTCAATAGTACAACACAATAGTACAATAGTGGAATTTTCTTTTCAGAATTTGCTAATCCAGTGTATCTGTTGAAGACAACATGTTGTTCTGTGATTTGACTGACATAAATCTAGTTGGGATTTCATATCTTGCATTCTTCCACATAGGATTTTAATTTTTAGTTTTTAAAAGGGTGCTTTTTCTGTTAAGATAGAATTGAAAAGGAAAAAAACTTGTATAGATTCACAGAAAACAGAACCTCCCTTCCCACTTCCTTGTGACGTGTCTGGATGCAGCCCGTTCTGTGAACAAAGCCTGGAACTATAAAACAATTCACTGAAGTGGGAACTGGAATTTATTGTTCAAGACTGAGCAATGTGAAACAACTCAGTTGCTACTCCTGCCAACCCTGGAAAGCATTGAAGTGCCACTCTAGAGAGAGAGCAGCTCAAGTGCTGAGCTGTGAGGAGAAATAAAGCTGTTGCCTATAGTTGGTTGCATGTGTGCTTACTCTTAGAGGTGGCACTAAACTTTTCTGGCATAGAATAAGTGCTGGAGTAATGGAAATCTCTTGGGAAAGCTCAAGTCACTACTTACTAACTTTGAAAAATTGTAGAATGTGTATTTTATAGTCTATAAAGTTCTTGAGACATGCTAAAGCAGTTAAAGCTTATTTGCAGCCACTAGATGAGGAGGTAATACCACCATGAAAGGAAGTTAATTTGTCAGAGTTATAGGATTACAGATGTAAATGTGAGAAGTTACGTTGAACTAAAAGGCACTTGGCTGCTAAGTGAAGATTTCTACATTTTCATATTTGCTTCCTAGAGTGGGCAAAATTGATAAGCCTGTTTGCTTCAGTAAAACAGTGATGCCAGATAAGCTAACTTTGTGGGCTAATTATTTAGGCCTTTGTGAAAACCTTAGGCAAACCTGAGCTATGGCTCTTGCAATGGAGGGTGGCAGAGCAGATGGCTCTCCCAAAGCTTCCCATTTCCATTCTGCAACCTCACAAGATCTCGCCAAAGGGAGATGTTCCTAGCCCATGCAAAGGCCTTTTTAGTTCTAATGAAAACTCCACAAATAAAAGTTGGCAGTTAAAACTTGTGAATTTACAACATTATTTCTAAATCAGTCTCTGGGGTGTGGCACAAATCCAGGCTTCCTTCAGGATAAGCCAACAATGCCTCTAATGTGTTCCAGAGTAAGATGGATGCTCTACATAAGTTGAAGATTTTGGTGATGTTTCTGTCTCTGGCTACTTTCACGGTCATGGTGATAATGAATGCTGGAAATGCCACTGGGACTTTCAAAGGTAATGTAAGCAAATTTCCTTCATCCAGAGGTGGGTTTCATGCTTTATATCATGCAATGATACAAGGTGGCTTAGGTGGGATAGATGTGTTTGCTGCCTCATCAACTCTCCAAATACACCTTGTTCTGTGAAAGGTGGAAGTAGCTGGTGCATCCTCCAGGTTTACAGCCAAATGCCTGAACCCTATCCAGTCCCTTGAAATCCAAATAATGTCCCTGCTGAACCTGGATCTAATGGTGGTTGAAAGGCAGTCTTTGCACACCCTTGTATCCCTGGTGGAAGATGTTCAGGATGCTGCTGTGGGTTTGTAGACGACAGTGGTGCTGCATTTGAACACTACCTGGCTGAATCTTCCAGGAGGTGCCATCATGCCATCCTCTGGATTACACAGACAGCTGTTTTTTCTGGTTCTGTCTAAGAGGGTAGGTGCACAGTGTTCACAATAAGGGACAGTGATCCCATAATGGATGTCTAAACCAACTGCAGCCCGTGGCTGGTTTGCACCAAGGGCGTGCTCTCATCGTCCTTGAACCCACTGAGGCAGGGAGGAATATTGAAGGTTAAGGAAAACCAGCAGTCTTTCCCCATCTTCTGGATGCAATAACACTTTTGCCTGCAATAACATTCCACAGGTCTGTTCAGGACAACCCCTGGAAACATCTCAGCCAAGTACAGCACTGATTTCACCCCAGCTGGCTGGACTTTCCTCATCTGGAATATCATCTACGCCTGGCAGCTCGCCTGGCTCCTCTACGCCTTGTCAGGGATCTGTCGAAGGTATTTTCCCTATTTATTCTTTAGAGTATAAATTAGAAGGGACAGTGACTCTTTCCTTTTGGAGTAGTCCAGTCTCTTACCTTCCTTTCAGGGGTTTCTAGCAAGAGCAAACCCATTGCCATCTATCTTGACTTGACATGTTGAAGCTCTGTGGCTGGAGCATCTCTTGTGTCCAGCATCCAAAGTCGGGAAGTAGTTTGGAGGTGTACATGAACTCCTTTAAAGTGTGGGCAGGTATCAAAGTGTGTAAACTCCTCTATGAGGCCTCATTTCCAGCAATTCAGGGAATCTGGCAGATTTACCCATTACCTGCACTTACCCACTGCTAGAGGCTGAGAATCCACAGGGGCAAAATTAATGGATTACAGAGCTAATGTTTTGGGTTTACTTTCTGTTAGAGATCAAACAGCCAGCCCTGGGGAGTCTCTTGGTTTGTTGAACTGGACTGGAAACTTTTCCTGGGGCTGTGAGATCAATAACTGCCTGACAGGGAAAGCCACAGGTGTTCCTGTATTGTATCAGAGAAGGACACAGAGGAGAAATAGTCTGATTTAAGCCAAAATGTTTAATTCCAATGTAAAGTCCCTCCTAATATAAGGAAAATGAGGCCAGAAAGGTTTGTTTAGTCAATGCAGGCATTGTTTTCCTCTCTCCATACCCATTTTTCCTGGCAGGAATGAACTTGGATATGTCTTCATAAAGCCAGACTTGCTGCCAACACCTTTTTATGTGGCATGGTGTCTGAATAATGGCCTCAATGTTGGATGGCTCTTTCTGTGGGACCGAGAGTAAGTTGTCTTCTGTTACAAATACTTTTCAACACTCTTGATGGGATCGCCCCAGTACTGGTTTTCTCCTCTATGTTTTTTTTTGCTGTGTGTGTGAACACTTAATCACACCTGTAAAACTCTATGCCAGGCTTTGACAAAATGTAGCCTTCATAAAAGTTTGGGGGTTTTGCATTATGTTATCATCTTGCCCATGAAACAGATTGGTCATTGAAGTCTGAGATCTCCTCGAAGCTGCTGTTCTACATTTTTACCTCCACAGGTAAAACAAGAGCCATGCCTCTCTTCATTAATGCAGTTAAGCTCCTTACCTTGGATAGTTTCCATAATGATGGTCACATTAAGGGCTTATGAGAGCACCACTGTCAAGAGGTGAAGAAATCACTTGCAGTCAGGAAAACAACTTCATGATTAACAGAGAAAACAGCAACAGCAATATGTCAAAATGAGGGCTATGTGTAGTGATTACCTTTATTAAAGGCTGATCGACTTAGTGCCAGTAAAGGCCAAACACTAAAGCTACAAATTAGGGCACTGTGACACCACTGAGAAAAATGTGATGTCTATTGTGTGTGTACATGTTCTTTGTCCTAGATACCTCCTTCCAGCCCTGGTGTTCCTGGCAGTCCTCTCTCTTACCACATGTGCCTCCCTTTTTATTTCCCACCGAGCCTTGAGCATCCATTCCTCGTGGTTTGTGAAGGCTCACAAAGCTGAGCTCTGGCTCATCCGCATTCTGGTAGGTGGCTTTTGAGAAGCTGTGCTGTGGGCAGATGGTAAATAAAAACAACCTCTTTGCAGTGCTGGTGGTATCAAGAGTGAAAGATCCAGTGGCAGAACATAGCTAAGGAAAGATTTCTGCCCTGCACAGAAAAGTTCCCAGCAAACCTTCTGGAAAGGCATCTACATCTCTTGGCACAAACTGGGAGTGGGCTCTGTTCTTGGCACTTCCTGAAACACCAGTGTAACACATAGCTGGGCTGGACCCTGGAGCCCCTCGGGACTCCAAGGCTTCACCTTTTCTCTGTGTTGAGGGACTTTTCCTGCAGCTGGGTCCAGGAGTCTGGCTTAACTGCACTGGGGCCCATGGGTCACCAAAGACAAACAGAGTGTCACTCTTGTCCTCTTGCTGTGCTGTGTGGCAGGTGCAGAACGGGCTGGCCCTGTACGTGACATGGACCAGCATCGCCACGCTGCTGAACTTCGCCGTCGTGCTGATCTACAAATGGAACGTGCCCAATGAGAAAGCAACCACTGCTTCCCTGAGCATCCTGGCTCTTGGGCTGGTGATATGGTAAGCAACCCCAAAGATCCCTACCAAGCCTCAGAAACCCCTTCCACCAGTCACCAGTGGTGACCAGCTGTTCCAATTTACTCATCACTTGTCCCTCTCCCAACGCCAAGTACAAAGGCCTCTGTTATAATTCATGGCAGATGAATTGAGAGTCTGGGCAGAGCTTTTCTCCCCTCACCTCAGCAATGTCAATAAGTATCGTGGGCCAGGAACATGTTTTTGAGACTTGCATAAGCCCAACCTGCCTTAGGTTTACAGCTGAAGGTTTGATACAGAAACTGTATGAAACATGGCTTTATTTTTCCCTAAAGTTACCTTAAATAAATTTTTTATGAACTTTTTGAATATTAGTAAATGAAAAATTTTGAACTCTTGTCCCAGCCGGCCCACAAAACCCCTCATTCTCTGTCTAAGTCTTTTCTTAGGGAATGGAAAACAAAATACAGGAAAAAATCTTCTTTTGATCACTCTTTTTCTTCACAGGTTTTATCTAGAAAACTACCTTCTTGACAAGTATGTGCGCTATAACCTGACAGTCTACCCAGTGGTGATAGCAGCTCTGACTGGCAGCGTGTGCAGGAGCGGCTCGTTTTCATCCCCACTGACCAACGATGTTTTTATAGGTGAAGCTTTCCCACTCCTGTAAAAGAAGGCCTGTAAACACTTCACATCTTCCTCTGTATTGAGGGCAGAGAGACTTGCCACTTGAAAAGCATTATTTGTTAAAAGCAGAACTAGGGACATATTTGAAGGTATTTGTTTTGCTAAGGAAAGAGCAGAGCAGAAATCATTGCCCATGAGCCTCGGGGCTGAACCCAAAGCTTGTGCTGTCTCAAGTTCACTTCCCAGTGCAATATGTTTGTCCTGCAATCCTCCATCACCCACTTGGCTCCTCCAGCAGCTCCATCTGATGTAGGGCAGGAAAAGAAAAGCAGGGCTGGGATGAAGGCTGTGGACTTCCATTTGCCGTGTATTGTTGGGCCTATTGGAGCAGTGCGTGAGCTTCTGACCCACGGAGGGCTGCACATGCTCCTCTCCTATGCAGAGCCCAGGCTAGCCTCAACAAGTTTTCCTGGGATTATCTGGTTGCTGCCAGCCACTGTAGCAGAATTGAGTGTAGTCATCCATGTTAAGAGGGCTTAAGCTGTCCAAATTCTGTACAATCACGGTCTGGCAGAAGCTGTACCATTATGAGCAGTTTTGTGCTGGCATGAAAGGCACTGAGCTGTGTGAACTCTGAATCCTGCTGAAACAGTTTGAGATGCCTATTCCCATCACAGGGTCAGCAGAAGGGAGCATGTTCCCACCCTTCAGCCTTCCCACTGCCACATACCAGTGGCCAAAGCTAAATTCTGGACTGGCATCACCATTGGAGCTGCTCCAGTACAGTTCTCTTTGCTGTAAGTGCAGCTGGAGCCCGGCCATGCCTGAAAGCACCCAGTGGGACTTGGCAAAGCTTGTCTGCCACAGCCATGGGGGCACTGCAGGCTTGTCTCCTGATGGCTGTGGCCACCAGGAACGTGGAGGTGTCTCTGGCAGGCAGCTCAGTTCCTGCAGTAGGTACATTTCTTACCAGCAAAACTTCATTCTTAATGGTTCAGCTTGTTTGGCTGGTAGGACGAGAATGTGGTTTTCCCGAACTAGTACATGTTTCTTTATATAGTTCAACTATTCTTGGAGTATTTTGTTAATGTAATGGATTTTAACTCCTGTGTCCAGGAAGCCTCCCCCTTTTTAGACATTCCTTGACTTGGAAGCATTGGGCAAGTTTCACTGTATAGCAGTAAAACTCTGAGAGATACAACTCTGGGGGTAATGGATCCTGTACAGGCGATTTTGGTTTTTTCTCTTTCCCTGAATACCCTTGTTCTGGGAGCTAAAGTATGACAAGAGGCACTGTTTTTTTTATGCTCTAACATGCCTCTGTGTTTTTTCCCCAGTTGTTCTGCTGGCACTGACGTGCTTGATCTTTGTTGTTCGGCTGGGACTAGTCACATGGAGACACTGGAAGAGACCACTGGAAGCATCAGAATCCTGAGGTCCATCAGGCACAGTGGCCTGAGACCTCTGGCACATTGTGGCTGTTACTTGAAAGGGAGAAAAAAAGAATTGGGCGTGTGCTGGTTCCTTCCTCCCTGTATCCATTTCCTCGTGCATTTCTCTCCTATTCTCCATTCCAAATGCAGATATCTTGTGTCTGCAAATGTGTCTTGCTCCCACATTCTCTCAGATCAGCTACTCACAACGCTGTCTTGAATTCCTTTGATTTTACCCTGGAAAAGTTCAGGAAAAGGTCCTGAGCAGCCCCGTGCACCCTTGTGATGCCTGGGCTGTGGCTCTTTTCTCCTGCCAGTGCAAGGAGGGCTGCCAACACGCACCCAGCAGGCTTGCACACACAGTTGTTCTTGTTTTTTCCTTGGTAGCTCACTTTCTTTGAAGTGCAGATCCAAGTGAACTGTCCCTGGGGTTCCAGGGGAGCAGTGGGAGGTCTGTCATTCCCTTGGCCATCGGTGCTGAGCAGCCTCAAGCCCTGGTGCTGTCAGCAGATCTCCTGCAGGCAGCCACTGCTCCTTCTCCTGCCTCTCTTCAGCATGACAGGAACAGATACTACAGTTTGATATCTACCTTTGCAGTGTCAGCTCTGCTGTTTGGTATTCAAGGGGGCAGGGGGAGTGACTGAAGATTTCTGACACAAATGTGTTGCCTTTTCCTGACCTGTGCACAGCTTGGGCTGGCTGGATGTCTTTCACTGGGGGAGGGTTTGTGGCTACTCTGGAAGGAAGTTAAATGTACAGATGAGCTGGTGCCTGATCTGGGGTGAAGCCTGATGCTTCAAAGGAAGCCTGTTTCAAAAAAAAAGAAAAAGTGAACTGGTAGAGCGAGTTCATCCTGGATCAGTGCCTTCTCATGTGGCTTCACCACTTCTGAGTTGGGATTAGGAAGCCTAAAACTGGATTGACTGAATTTTTGGACCACTGCCTTTCCTTCCTGTGCCTAATTGAGAGTTGGTGGTGCCTCACAGGTGTCTGGAGAGTCTTTGCACCAGCAAGGTGCTTTCAGTGCATCTTGCAGTATTATTAACAAAGCTAACTTCTAAAATAACATGTGCTGTTGTTTACATTTAGCAAAAACCAAAAGCAATGTAATGCAACTCCTCTCATCATTCTGGTGTTTTTTTGTTTTTTGTTTTTTTTTTAATTTACAAATAAATCAGCTAATTCTACCACTCTGCCACTAACTCTGTAAATCATCTAAAGCAACTGTTCTGGCCCCCACCTCACTCATGCCCAGGGTTCCAGAGTGACTCTGGTCTCTTGCTGGGATCTCATGGATGATTCCACTGATGATCAGCCTTGGAGGTGAAGAGTTGGAGGATGTAGATTGCTAGCTATGATTTAAACTCCTTTGACCAGCAGGCTGTTCATTAAGTTTCTATTTTATTGGCTCTGCCTCCCAAGATCCCAGCTAATAAATTCCCAGCAGCCTCTCCATAAGCTGCCTTCTATAATACAGGGGTATTAAATCCATGGCATGGGGATTAAGGGGTCCAGGCAAGGTGAGAAGCTGCTGTGAGGCTGTGCAGCAGTCAATGCATGGGAAGGTTTTGCAAGAGCACTGCAAACAGCTCCTGGACTGGGGCAGCTGCACTGCTTTTCCACAGGACATTAAAAAATGCCTTCAGGAGGTTTCTTGGTGTCTGTACCTCGTTTCTGTGCTGGCTACATGACCAGAAACTATATCAAAGAATGCAATTAATTATCTGGGGAGAGTTGACAGGGCTTTTGTAAAGGCAAGTCCTGTCTCACAAACCTCTGAAGGGCTCAAAAAGCACAGGCAAGGGTGAACTGTCCCATATTGCCATTGGCCTCTACAGAGGCACAAAAGCTGCCAAGAAGATCAAAGTTCTCCCACTGGAGACTAAAGCTGGGAAGCAGAGAGGGAGGTTGCTGGTGCCTTGTGTCATGGGCTGGATAAGGTGGTCACTAAAAATTAAGGAGTTGCTTCAGGAAGGACAGTTGTTTAGGATGGTAAAGGAGAAGGTAGACTGGGGAATTGCAAAAAGCTGTTATGGAAGTGAGAGAAGACAGAAGTAATTGCAGGGATGTCCCAAATTATGCTGTGCTTCACTTTGCAAGTGACACCCTCTTACCTGGCCCCTGCCACTTGGGCAGGCATTCTCACCCAGACATTTCCACATCTGGCAGCAGCAGAGGTAAACCATGTGTCAGGAATGGCAGGAAAGGAGTAAAACTTACAACACCCTCCTGCCTCTCTAAAGCTACTGTGCACCCACATCTTGAGGGCTTTGTGCAGCACTGGTCCTTGCACTCCCAGGAGATTATTATGGGTTTGGGAAGAGCAATGGCATCAGGGAGTGAGATGCCTCCCTGCCCATCCATGCTCCCCAGAGCTGAGGAGCAGCTCAGGAATGTGAGCCCCTTCCCCATGGGCACCTTGATGTGGTGGCACAGGGCTGGCTGCTGCTCTTCCCCCTCTCTCACCACTCCAAAAACAGCTGTGAGGAGAGACTCAAAGGCCCTTTTCTGATGAGGTGCTGCAGCAGCACCCATTTAATCTTTTCAGACCTCCCTGTGAGAAAGCCCCTGATGACTGCCCTGCAATGATAATGCTAAGCTACCCCAACCCTCATTTGGCCATCCACAAATAATTTCCTGGTTCCCAAAACCCTCTCCAAGCCCTATTTTCCCATAGCTGGGGCAGACAGAGCTTCCCACAGCTGTCCCAGCACACAAAGCACCAGCCAGCTTTGGGAAAAATTGCTTTTCTTGCATCTATAGCAGGAACAGGAGCCTAAAAATAAACCACCTGCCCCTTTCTCTTTCAGTGGGCAGGGGGGAAAGCAGATAAACAATAAGTGTGACCCTTCCTCTTCCAGACTTGGGGATAAAGATAGCTTCAAGACTATTTTTAAAGGCTTTTTTGTTTCTCCTGAAATGCCTTATTTTGTCTTGTCTTTCCAAAACCACCAGTACATGATTTTGCTCACAAAAGATTTTTCCTTCAGCAGAACTGCATTTCAGAAAGCTGGAAGCCTGCCAACCTTTTAGCAAAAAATAATCAGTCCAGCCTTTGTTTCCATGAGGGATTATGGGATTTGGATGAATTTTACAGGATTTAAAATTTCCTGGAAAGCTGGTGGCCTTAAGAAGGCAAGGCCTGAAAAATGAGTTTAGTTTGTGAAAAGGTGGTTCTGAAAAGGTTTGAGTGCCTGTTGCCCAGCCTGGGATGTGACCCAAGTCCCCTAGATCCATGGGGCTGGAAGATGCATGGGGCTGGCAAAGCCAGGCGTGATGAGGTTCCCAGAACACAAAGGTTTACTTTGTTTTCTGATACAAAATCTGGGTTTACACTTCTCATCCTCTGCAGAGATTCCCTCTGTGGCTACACAGGGAAATAAGGAAAAGCAGGGTGATCTATAAAACACCACTGGGTAGACAACTTCTCTACTATGTCTTGGGATGCGTGGGGATGCTCCTTCCCCAGTCTGGGGCCAGCTCCTGCTCAGGCAGCCTACGTCTGAGAATGACCCATAAGTTTATCACAGTTTTTCCATAGGGATATATTGGCTGGGCTGGATATTTCTGAGGTTGCTAGGCTGCTGTTTTCAGTAAAAGTTTCTGTGAAAATCTGATTCAAAAGAATGTTGTATGGGAGAAGTTGTGGGGCAAGGGAAATATGCATTTGAACTGAGAAAACAAATGTGTTAATTCAAAAGGAATTCTTTTTAAAAAATGAGGTTATAAGACCCTGGGTCAGGCTCTCATTAAAGTCCACACAGCTTCCAGAGAAAGCCATGCTTCATTTCTTGCCTTAGGACTCAGCTGGCTCCTCTTCAGCCATGGTGGGAGCTGATGGGAGGCTGGGATGGGGCTGATGGGAGGCTGGGATGGGGGCAGTTTCCCTTTGACACCTCCCACCAGCAGCAGCTTGCTCCAAGCAGAACTCCCTGGACCTCATCCTGCCTACAACCCCAGAACACTGCACCCCCTCGTGATGCTCTTGGTTACAGAGCTCAGGCAGAGTCCAGGCAGGAGCCTCGCCTGCTGGGCTCCCAAAAAACAGAGCACCCAGGCAGGGGAGACATTGTGTTCCAGCCTAATTTGTTCTTGGCTTAATGCTACCCTGAGGACTAATCACTTTATATTAAAACATCTGTGAAATGGAGTAATAAATAAATAAAGCTGAGAGAGAAGAGATGTTACTCCACGATGCAAAGCACCAGAACAGAAAGCAGCATTGCTTTTCATCTGCAATTGAGAGCCACTTTGCAAACCCATCTCCTGGCTGCATCCAGGGGCAAGGGCACAGTGGGATATAGGGACTGCTGCTGAGATATGGGCACAAGTGGCACCAGCCACAAGGGCCACCACCAGCAGGAAAACATGGGAACAGGAAAACACTTCTCATGTCGTCTTGTCAGAGGAGCTCCGGCCTCGGAGAGGGAACACAAAGACCAAAAGGTGGCTCCAAACGTGGCACCCCCAGCACCCCAAGCCCAGCCCTGGCTGGCTGTGCCCCCATTTCCTTATCTGTGATGCAGAGATGAACAGGACAAACCTCTCTGTGGAGGACTGTGAGGAGCTGCAGATAAAAGCGTGGCATACATACGGGGATGATTAAAGACAGCAGCGCCCTTTGCTATGCACACAGCCTAAACACGCTGGGCCCTCCCGGGCTCTTTGAAAACTGTTAGATGTTCTCCAGCTAAATATTTATTTTATCTGCCAGGACGACAGGACTCATGCATGGGCTGAACATGTGGGAAAAAACTGCTGGAGCAGCCCCAGAGCCTGACCCTGCTCCCAGCAGAGCTGGGGCACTGCTCAGAACACACATTGCCTGTGTGATAGCGCCATGGGCCTTCCCTGCTGGAAAATTTGACTCAAAGCTCTTGAATAGCCACACAAGGATTTTGTGTTTTCTCCCTCCTCTTTGGAAAGCAAGGGTCTTGAAGGCCTTTGGCCAAGAAGCTGGTAAAATGTGATGTTTAATCAATCAAGAACAGATTGATTGTTGCCTGCTCAGGGTGGAGCTGATTAGGGAGTGCTGGAAGTGACAGTGACATTAGCTGTTAACTTGGGTTTTCTCAACACTGTTCTAGTTAAAACATGAGATTTAAAAAATAGGCATTACTGAAAAGTATTTGGCTTGAGTAAGTGGTCCATGACATATTTTTATTGAAGAGAAAAAAAACCAAATTGTGTTTGGGCCTGTGGTTGTTGTTGCTTACCCTGGTGGCAATGCATATTTTGCAGGAACAGAATAGAGGAATATTTTGCTATGAAATGGTCTCAGGGCTGAGAGAGGAGCACAGGGATTGAGCAAAGACATCTGAGAGCTGTGTCAGACCAGCCTGGGAGCCAGGGTCATGGTTTTCTTGTCCTAATGCTTCACCTTAAGCCCATTAAAAATGGCATGGACAAAACACCTGCATGCTGTTGTTGTTTTGGGCTGTGGTCCGGGCCAAAAATACACCCTCCTGGGAGACCCACTGTGCTTCCCCTTGTTTATGGGGTGCCTTTCACCCTGCAAATATGTTTCTGCCCAATTCTACTAACCTTGGCATAAGAAAGTTCCTTCCAGGAGTGGCAAAGTATTTGGCAAGAAAAGTCCCATCAGACAGAAGCTCATCACAGATGCACTTTGAGAAGACCAGAAATCAAGAGGAGACACCCACTATGTGCCTGATACCAGCAGCAAGGGCAAAGTCATGGCTTAGGGCTGCACATGTCCTCCAACACTGCTGGGGCAGGTGGAAGTGTTTCAAGAGGTATTTTTGTCTGATGGCTCCTTGATACCCAGGACAGACCCTATACACCAGTCATGCCAGGCACATTCCTACCCTGATGCAGCAAACCACTGTTTGGATGCTTCTGACATCTCCTTGGGAAGACACTGCCCAAGGAGATGCTTTGGGACACTATTTATGTATCTCTCTGCATTATCACTCCATCAGGAACCCCATCTCTCCTACCTGGAGCTCACCTGACCAAAAGTTGATAGGAAATGAGGACATACTGTCCACATAGCACTAGCCAGAGGAATGCATTCTATTCAAAATAGTAGGAAGAAAAGCTTGTGGTTTAGTGGGATGGATGGAAAACCAGGAAAAACACTGTTGTGGTTCCTCAGACAAGAACATCTTGTTCAGCCAAATGCAAAGGTGCTCCTTGAGGACACTCCTGCAGAGACAAGGAGACGGGGTGATGGCAGTGATGTTGGTGCCTGGCTGGGAAAATGTAAAGGAAGCATTTGAGAATTATCACAGCTTTACCACAAAATATATGCAGGCAGGGTAGGAATGAGGTCAGGACTTCTGCAGCATCTGATCCTTTTTCCTTTTCTTCCAGCACTGGCACTGTGTGGAGGAGGGGAACGTGGTGCTCCTGCCCATATTCCAGGCTGAGGGCAGGGAGGATTCCTGTGGCCCTTTGGGAAATTTGGTCACACGGCTGCTACCAGACTGAGGTGTCCCCAGTGGTGGAGCTGCTCCAGCTTACAGTGGCAGTGGGGACACTGATGTCAGGCAGCAGCTGCTGCCTGATCCTGCAGCAAATCCAAACCCTGCAGAGCTAGTCATGGCTGCTTGTGGATTTCTTTGCTCTCTGCAGCAGGTTTTTGAGTGCAGTATCAGATGCAGGTTGTCAGCTTGGGCAGGGAGAAGCTGAAACAAAGCAAAAAGCCATCCCAAAAATGCCCATGATACTGCCCTTGTGCTGCTGAGCTGCCCTGGTGACCTCACTCAGATGTTGTGCCCATGTCCCTGTGTGGGATGCCAGCCCTGCTCACCACCCATTCTCTGCCTGAAAACCTGTCCCTGGGGCTTCCCCCGAGGGTATAAACCCGGCAGAGATGTTGATGAGTTACGAATGGGCGCTCCTTAAGCAGTCAGGAATTGCAGCCCAGGCCCTGGGGTGTGTGCCCAAAGCACCACTCCACAAAGCCTGAGCTAAAACCCGGCCAAGTTTTAATCTGCTCTCTGGATACTCAGGGCAACCTGCACGTAGGCATCCACTGATGAGTGCAGAGAGCTTGCTGCAGTCAGCTGAGATGATTTCCACTGGCATGAGGGTGCAGTGAGATGGGGTTTTTTCAATATTAATGAACCCTTATGTGTTTCATTCTGTTAAATGGGAGGAAGTGAGCAGCACGAGGTGTCCTGGGGATGGCTTACACCAGCCCTCATGCTACATGAAACTCAAGCTCTTGAGAGATGAACTTTAGCCCCACCAAAAAGCTCCAGTAGTAAGTTTAAAAATGCTTTGCTCCCACCCACTCAGGGATTGCAGATGTGTTGCTGAATGGGCAGGAAACAACTTCAGCAGCTCAGCCAGCCCATGGGGCTATCCAGTGCCTGAGGGCAGGAAAACAACTCACAGCAAGACTGGGACTTGGGGCTGGCATAAAGAGAATCCACATTAGGAAGGCCCTAGGGCATCTCTAGGATGAGACCCACTTGTGGGGTTTCCCATGGTGTTGCCTTTGATGTGTCACTCAGAGAAGCCCATGGGAAAAAGGAGCTTCCATTTCTCATCCTCTTCCACTGATGGTGTCCAGATGCAGAAGTGGTTGAGCCTCTTGAAAGATGCAAGGCTTGGCATGAAGGGTTGGGCTTCCTCACTGGCTCCAGCAGCCTCCTAAAGGCTCTTTCCTCATTACTCATCTCCTCACACCCCTCTAGAAACCTCTTGATCTTCAAACATCTCTCAAAAGGCAAAAACACTTGGTGTGAGGCAGAACTGGAGCAGCTGCCAGCACACTGCCTTCCACAGCACTGGGATGGAGATGGTCAGGGAGATGACTCCAACTCAGCTGGTGAAACAAGAATGGTTTTCTTCCCCTTTCCTCTTCTGACAGAAAGGCAGCTCTTTTCCTCAGCCATGATGGCATCTCCTGTCTTTCAACATTGATGGATCACAAATTGAAGCAGTGCTGGGTCTTCACCTTCTGGAACAGCGCTTGCTGTGAGCAGCATCTCCAGCAGACATTATCCATCTCTGCACCAGATCCAGGATCTGCTCTGGGCTGAAATCCTGATTGTGGTTCCCAAGCTTTGTTTGTTTCTCCTCTGCATGTTGAAGAAATTATTTTTTAAGAGGCCTGGATGGTGCCACAGCTTTAAGGGAGTGCATAGAGAACGTGGCCAACCCAGGAAATATTTGGGGCCTGTTGCTCTGGAAGAAGCATCTCCCTGAAACCCTGTGAAAACAATCTCATTCCCCCATGGGCAGCAGTGATCTGGCTTGAGATGTCTTTAAGGCTGGGCCTGATTATTTTGTTGCACTGAAATGATTCTAATGAAGTTTGGGAGGCTGGCAGTGCCCGAAATGCCACGTTTAGAAGAGGCCTGGCTTCTGACTCCTGCACAGCCAAGCTCTCTGCTCAAGCTTTCCCAACCAGGGTGTGTAAAGCACTGAAGATCCTCTTGGAGCCTCTTGACAGCTTGTCAAAGGAGATGCTGTGTGCACTGAAGGCATCCATGACACAGAGTACAAGCCTCTCTGGGGGTTTTGTCCTGCAAAACTGAATTTCAGGAAAGGCTTGTTGTTGGGCAATGGTTTCTGTCTTCACCATGGGGGGTTGAACAGGCTTCAAAGAGAGCAACAAATGCAAAACCCCGTTGGCTAACTCATGGGCCAGAGGCTTCAAGATGAGACCCCCACGCACACTTTGCAAAGATCATACAGGATAATCAGGCAAGAAAACCTTGAAAATCCCTTTTCCAGCCAAAGCAGCCCATCTCTGTCCTTGGATAGCTCTCTTGCACGGTTAGAAAGCCTCTCCACTTCCAAGCTGTACATAAACACATGCCATATTCCCCATCAGAGGGTGATAAACACACTTTTAACTCGAAGTGTGTTTATCTGTTGGCTGACAAGCGCCGCTTAAGAGCTTCGTTTGCTGAGTCCTACAGAGGCATCCTCCCTCCCGATGCCAGCAGGGTGCTGGAGTGTGTCTGGTGCTCCCCAGGGGCAGAGCTGTCACTCAGCCCACCCAGAGCTTCATCTCTCTGCAGCCCCACACGCTCTGGCTGAGGGTGCATTTTGTTTGACAGCACAACCTGCCCGAGCCCATGGCAGGGCAGGGCTGCCTGGGCTGGCACTTGGCTTTCCAAGGGGAAAGGAGGAGCCACAAGCGCTGTGGTCTCTTGCCGTGCCCGCGGGTGCTGGAGCTCCCAGGACGCTTTTGGAAGCGTTTGCCCACAAGCCGTGTGCCCACATAGTTGGAGAGGAGAAAAGTATCTTCCTTCAGCTAAGTCCTGGCCAGGGAAAGTTTGGGCATCCTCTGCCGGGATGTGATTCCTCTGTGGGGGCAAATCGGTGCAAACAAGGACCTTCCAGGTAGGGGGGAAATGATGGTGACTTTTGCTCCGTCTGCTCAACCTCCTCTTCCTCGATGCATTTCCCACTGCATTTCAGCGCAACCTGGGGTTCTTCAAAACCCACCGCCTATCCCGCTTTGCCGCTGCGGAAAACATCCCCCGGACAGGAAAATATCCTTTCTCCTCCCACCTGAGGCTGCAGCTGGAAATACAGCACAAGACAAACGGGCTCTGGGATTTCTTGGGAGGGCGTAGAGCACCATCTAGTGAAGGCTGGCGAGGGGACCATCAGCCAGCCTGGGCACCGAGACCAGCTGCGTCCTGGAACCATGGAATCACAGAACTGTTTATGTGGGAAAAGACCTGTGAGATCATCGAGTCCAACCATTAACCCGGCACAGCCAAGCCCACCGCTAAACCATGTCCCTAAGCGCCACATCAACGCACTTTTGGAACACTTCCAAGGACAGTGATTCTACCAGATCCCTGAGCAGCCTGTTCCAGAGTCTGACCACCCTTTCAGTGAGGAATATTAAGTTAGTAAGACATGACTTTCCCTTCAAGAGCCCTTTCTGGCTTTAACTGCAGGTGCTTGTGCCCTTAGGTAGGCACTGAGCAGGATCCAGCTTGTCTTCTCCCAGGGTTTGCACAGAGAATATTTGTCTCACCAGCAGAAAAAGTGGAGATTAGAAGGGAACGCAACTTCTTGTGGTGCTTATTTTTCTAGCTTTCTCCTGTCCCTTCTGGAGGGGACAGGGCAGCTGGAATTTGTATGCAGACAAAAAGCAGAAGTCTTGCTCACAGCTGAGCACAGCTGAGCTGAGAATTACTGCCACAGTTGAGCAGAGCCCTTTGTCAAAGGGCCTGGGGAGAATTTCAGGTCCCCTACAGCTCCATGTGTTTAGACCTCAAATTGTTTTGTCCTAGGAAACCTTAAAAGAACCCAAACCCTCTTTCTTGTTGCTCTTTTTTGTTGTGTGACCTCTCTCTCTCTGTGACTTTGCTCTGAGAGGTGGATAGCCAAGACCCCCTCACAAAGGCTGTGAGATGCTGCCCACCTGCCAACCTGCCCCTGCAGCTGCTCTAATTAAAAGGCCAAGGATGAGCTAACATGGCTAACATCTCTTTTTTTTTTTTTGGTATGTTTGAAGTACCTCATTGCTTTGGGCAGTCTGGGCTGTAATTAAGTTATTAGCAAGAAAACTTTAAGCTTTACAATCACCCTTTATGACAAAATATCTCAGAGGGCTGTCAAGCAGGTGTTTTAGAAAGTGAAAATGCCTTTTGGTGCCAGAGCAGTCACAGATGTCCGAGGACAAGTCTGTGACAGCAAATCCCTGCCAACACCCCTGGCCAGGAGCAGCCTGTCCCGTGATAGCTGCTCCATGGACTGCTGGCTGGATCTTCTTTCAAGGCTACTCCTTCACAGCAACACTGCTCTGATGAGGAGTTCATCCTGGTGTCTGGGATCTTCCTGGTGGGACATGTCTCCTGGGGCAGCCCCTGCTCCAAGCTCTGTTGCCCAGAGGTGAGGGCCAGTTGCCTTTATGCAGCTCCTGGTTACAGTCCTGCTCTCACCTCAGGATATTGGTCCTGACTCATTCCAACCCCTCTACAGGATCTCCAAGGTTGGATTCAGCTCTGCCTGCACCTACAGCACAAAGTCACTTCCAGTGTCCCTCTCCCCAAATCCGGCTTGGCTGAAATAATGCGTAAACATCATTTATTATTATTAATGTGCAGACATATTGAGTGTCTGCCCCTGCCACGGCCCTCGGTAGAGCTGAAGACGCTCATGCCAGGCTCAGGGCAGTTTGGGGATGCTCTTAAGGCCACCCCATGCAAAGCAGGACCCCAAGGGAAGGAAGGGCTGGGCCCTGGCGCCCGTTCCGCCCCCTTCCCAAGCTCATGGTGTGGCCATTTGCTGGCTGTGCAAAACCCTCTAGAGGGAGCCCCGAGCCCAGACATCCCCAGGCAAGGTCCCACCAGGTCACAAAGACGCTCTGAGCGTGTTCAGATGGAGATTTTGCGGGGGTTTTGTGGTTCGTTGGGCTTTTTTCCTTAAGGCTGCTTTAATGGTGTCATCGGTTGCAGCTGTGGTCTTGCTTGCCCTCTCCGAATATTTCTGCATGTTCCCATCTCCTCCTCACCCACCTCCAGCATCCGTCCCTCTTAAACCTCCCTGAAGAGGGTTGAAATCTCCTCCCATGATGCCTCCAAGGGCACTGCACTAACAAAGGGTGGGCACTTCACTGTCCTGGCCCCAAAAGCCAGCTCTGGCGGGGAGCATTTTAGGGCAGCAGCCATCCTTATTGGCATTTACAGCTCTGCACACAACAGTGCCCTGGGCCGTGGCTGGCTGCTGGGGAGTCCCCAGGGTCCTGTGCAAGGAGCACAACTCTGTTCCTTTACAGAAAGGGCCCTGTGGGTCTCAGTGGTGGCTCCATTCCCAGCCCAAGGCGAGCAGGAATGAGCTTCCCACAGCGAGTTGCTGGGAAATGGCAAGGCCAGGCCTTTTGTGCCTCCCTGACAGGCCCTTTTTGGTGCATGGAAAGGGACACTAGGAACATGGTGCTTCCAACCAGAGCTTGCCCTGGACCTGCTCACTCAGTCTAACAATGGGTCATCGTGGACTCCTTCAGCCTCTGTGCAGGAGAGGCAGGTCCCACCCAGGTGTTCAGCCAAGAGCAGCTCTGAGTAGTTTCTAGCAGAAGTCCCCTATTTGGCATGGGTGATACAGAGCTCACAAAAGCTTCTTTAGCTGACTCTGCTGCTTCTTGCATGGGTTTCCCCTTTTAGCAGGTGGGTACAAACAGGAGGTCCTGCAGGAGATACTGGATCAGGTGGTATCTCAAGGATTTGTGTGTGCATGTGTACAATAAAGGCACGGGCATGGGCAGCTCCTTCCATTATTCTCCAAGGGCATCCCACGGTCTGATTGCACATGGAACAGCAAAAGTCACTTGATCTCCAAAGGCAGCTGTGTCCATCCTGCTGCAGATCTTCCCAAGGGAGTATCCCACCTCTCCTGCCATCCCTCTGTCCTCCTTCTGCCGCTCTGTTCCTCTGGGTCATCCATGCCCAGCAGGTACCCTGCCACTCCTAGGCCAGGTATCCGAGCAGCCACTAGGTGAGTTGGGAACAGCAATGGAAGCTGCCTAGTGCCACTCAAGCAGCTGTGTTCCCTTGTGCTCCAGCAAGGGTTGCAATGGCTCTCTCACCATCCTCATGACTCCCTCCTCCTCCTCAGCTACTTGCAGCATCAAAGCCCTGAAGTCTCCACTCCTCCGTTCTCGGGAGATCTGGTTTAGCAGTTAGTGAAGGATTTATGCTGCGATAGGACAGTCACTGCTGCCTGTAGGAATAAGCCTCATGGATATTAACCATTTTGGGATCAAGGCCGTGCTGGTTTGCCTTCTCCAGCCTGGCAGGATCTTCCTCCCTTTCCTGCCCATTCCATTATTCATTTACAAGTCCTGTGAAGTCCCAAGCGACATCTGATTTCCATCCAGTTGGACAGCAAACTTACATTTTTCTCACGGTCTCTGTGCTCTTGTGCTTTGGGTCTCTGCCAGGCACTTCACATCTTTAACTTGCCTTTTTTTTTTCCTTTTTTTCTTTTTTTTTTTTCTTTCAGACCACATTGCTCGGGTCCTCCCTCCCTCTTTCCTCCCAGCCTTTAAAGGAAGCAAAATAAAAATGGTCAACAAGAAGAGCCAGATTCCTTCCAGGACTCCCCAGGGATGGACCTGCTCCCCTCCCTCCAAGCCAAGTGGCCCAGGGATGCTTTCCTGCAGTCCCAGCAACAGCAGCTGCTCAACTTCCTTCTCCAAAAGTGAGAAATGTAGCAGCCAGTGCTGATAAAAGGGGCTGCTCTCCCTCCCATTTTGCTCAGGGCTTTGCTGTCACTCGGGCACAAATCACTGCCCCCAGTCACTTGCCAGTGCCTGATACCCTGCACGTTACTTCTGCTTCCCAAAATTCTGGGTAACTGCCCTCACTTTGGGGGGCTGAGTGGATGTTCCTTTGCCAAGAGGTGTTGATGTTCTGCTGCTCACCCACTTCCAGCCATGACGGGAATGCAGAGGGAATGCAACAAGTACCCTCAAACTTACTTCCTTTCCCACTGCCCCGTGGCCTTTTTGCTTTCTGCTCTGTTGGTGGCAGGGTGGGAGAGAGACAGGAGCACATCCTGGTTGTACCCTCCCCAAACCTCTTTCTTCCCAGGACTTTTTGCTTTTCACACCCATCTGGCCAGTTATGGATACAGAGACAACACAGAGATGCTGACCCAGGCACCAAACTCCAGCATGGTAGAAACTCCTGCTGGTAGCAAAGCCTTGGAGGTGGCTGAGGACAGCAGGGACCGCATTTTTCCTAAAATATCCCAAAACCAACCAATCACAAGAACCCTCACCAATCCCATTGGCTGGTGGCGCTCAAAGCCAGCTACATTGGGATTGGGGATTTGCTAGTGATCCACACTGAAATGGAGTGCCACGGTGGCTTTTCTTCTGCTTGGAGACAACTTTGAGGCAGAGTGAATCTGAAGTCCTGGTGAAAATATCTTTCTGGATCAGATGTTTTCTGGGCTGCTGGGGCTGTGCACCCCCTTCTTGCATACAGGCAAGTGTGTGGAAATCTGCTCTTGTGCCAAGACTTATTTTGATCACAGTGAACTTTGCTCCCTCTTGATTTCCTCTGCAGGAAGCAAAGTCCCTTGGGTCAAAAGGTCTCCTGTTTTACGCAGGGGAAGTCTTGTGGCAGCATAGATATACAGCCTTGCCATGCAGACTCAACTGTTTTTTTCTAGGAAAAATGATTGATACTTAAATTACATCATGGTTTGAATCAGAAGTAGGAGTCTTGCGTTAGCAGCTGAGCCTGCCTTCAAGTTGTTAAGGGCATGATGAATCTCATCAGTCAGTGATGACTGAAGGCAAAGGCTGCTTATCCCTCTGGGTTGAGCATTTTCTGGTCATGGAGATGCCTATTTGAAGCCAGGTAACTTCAGAAATGTCTGTCATGTTACAAAACAGCAAAAGATGCACTTGATTTTTCTTTCAGACTGGACTAATTGGTTTCTGCATCCCAGAGGGTGACAGGAATCTGCTGAGACAGCAATAAGTGCATTTGGAGGAAACTGGAAAGCATAATTTTCTAATTTTCCTAGTTGACAAAACTTTGATATGTACTGGATATATGGCCTTACCTCTCCTCCTTACCCCAAGCTGTCCCCCCCATGCCTGGAACAGGTTTGTGGGGTGCCACCATGGCACCCTTGCCCTGTCTTGGTGCAGCCTCCTCCTTGGTCAGCCTTTCCACCACATTAAATAGGCTGCTCTCAACATTTTCCTTGATTTTAGGCAGAATTGCAAAGGCAGCAGGTTTCATCCCATTCCTAGGTCTCATCCTGCAGAACCTCCTGTGGCAGAGGTGACTCCCATGCAAGCCTCTCAGGAGAGGTCACACTTGAATGTGATGGTCAAAAAAGGGTTTAGGTCTCTTTAACCTGACTCATCTCTTTTACCTGACCCTCATGAATCAGCTTTAGTTCTTTTTGTTCTTGCTGTGGTGCCTGAAGCTGCTGTGGGCTGAGCTTGGAGCAGAGAGCTGGGCACATGAGCACTTGCCCTGGAACTGGGGGGATCTCGGTGCCTCCCTGGGTGGCTGCCTCCTGCACAGCACCTTGGGCCACACCAGTGGTGCTGTTTTGTGTCATCTCATTTTGACACACCACCAAGAGACTCTTCTGGCTGTTTCCTGTGGAGGCTGGAGGCAAAGACAGGCTAGGCTGTGCCTGAGGAGTGCTACTTCCCACACGGGCAGGTCAGTGCAAGGCGCTGGTGCAGCCTGGAGATGCCAGAGCACCCCGGCTTAGCAAAATCTCTGCTCAGTTACTGGGATGCTTCAGGGAGAGAAGCCTGCCCCTTCACCTCTTTTGCCTGTTATCCTCCTTTTGGGAACACCTATGGAATCTAGACAGGGCTGGGACCCACACAGAGAGCTCTCCCTCCTTTTCAGCTGTCTGGATGAAAGTCGTGAGTGCTCCATGACTCACCTTGCTCCCTTGCACAAGGAGGAAACTTTCCTTTATTGCTTCCTTCTGTGTTATCTCCATGTAAAATGAGTCCTCCTGGAATGCACCAAATCCCTGTTTCAGGGGATTTGCTGCGTGGGGCATCCTGCAAGCTCTTTTTTCCTGGTTTTTTTTTTTTTTCCCCTGTTGCATCTGCACCACATCTCTGCTCCATAGGGGCACCTGGAGGCCACGCTGTGGTACCAGTGTGGCTGGAGTCTGGTTTGCATCTGAAAGAGAAATCAGTTGTAGGAGTAACAACGAAGAAGAAGATGAAGAAAAAGAAGGAGAAGGAGAACAGCAACAACAATGAGAAGAACACAAGAGAAGGACCTGGAGTGAAACAGTGAAGGAACACAGTGCACTTGGGTGAAGTTGTGTTTTAGCCCCTCTCAATTTATCCTCCATCATTTTTATTATTGATCTTGGAAAGAAAACAGAGGAGAAGTGTGAATCTGAATTTGAGATGCTTTACAGGGGTGACCTGCTCAGCGTGCCTAATAGCCTGGTTTTTATCAGGTCTCTCATGTGGATTCTCTGATGTCTGATATGGGACGGGGTAACCCACAGCCAGAGCCATCAGCAGGGTTATTTTTTAATTTTAGAACTACTCACCATTCTTTGTGAAAAAGCTGTGGAGTCTTAATAACAATCTTAGAGGGTTCTGCCCTCTGAAATGTCTTGCTGAGATTAGACAAGTGTCCCTACTCAACGGAGACTGCAGGACTGTGCCAGCTGGTACACACCAATAAACAAGTTTTAGAAGTGTCACAGTCCCTCCTAGGAAAAGTAGAATAAAAGAGTCCAAAACTTTAGGAGTTTGGGGCAGAAGTGAATTCAGCAGCATGCTAGTCCCTGATATTCATTACAACTTTAAATCAGTGCTTTAAAAATAGGTCCTGTGATGATGAAACATTCTGTCAGGAAATGTCACTCACCTTGTGACGTGGCAGATGGAGATTTATATGGTAACACCTAATGATTTTAATGGGTTCTGCCTAAAATGGGGCTTGGTGCTAAAAATCAAACTGTACAAGGTTACAGTGAGTGCTGGGCTACCGCTGGCAGAGCCCTGCAAACAGAGGAAATCATGTGGCGAGCACTTGGCGACAGCACTGAGACACTGCAGCAGTAAAACCTCAAAGCTCATCTCCAAAATGCAGTGTGGGACTATGCATGAAAGACTTCAGGGCTGTCCTGGGCAGGATGAGCCCGTGGCACCCTGAGGGGCTGGCATGGGGACACGTATGGCTCCCATTCCTCGAGTGATGTTGCAAAGAAAGGATTGAGAAAAGACTTATTTTGGTTGCAGACAAACCACTAGCAACTGAAAATAAACAGGCAAGACATCAGCTCCAACTGAGCTTTGAATAAAATGCAGGATTTGAAAACAATAGTTGTTTGTTTCAAGCACAACTTCAAGGAAGACAGAAAAACCTTTGATCTCCTGAGCCCCTCTGCTGTGCAGCTTTCAATTTTAAATGTGTGTCTTGTTGGGTGCAGATCTTAATATAGTTATTATCTTATAAGCTTGATGAAAAAAAAGAAAAAGCTTGCTGGTCATGGCTTTGGTGCAAGACATCTGGGTGCCAGAGAGCTTGAGAGGTGACAGAGGCAGGGGTCAGTAGCACCCAGGAAGTTTTCCTTTGAGTCATGTTGCTTCACCCCATCCTACCCTCTCTGCAGTTCCCAATGCCTTGGGAAGCTGGACCCTCCAATGAAAGGGAGCCCTGACACCCCCAAGGACTGATTTTCAGAGGAGGGACAAGAGGTAGAGATTTTTTTTTTCCAAAAAAACTTCTGGTTCAAAGCAATGCCACTGAGCAATGGAATCATTTTCAGCTCAGTTTTTTCTCCCTACTTCTAAATCTCTGATTTCAAAGCCTTTGTTTTTCCCTTTAAACAGACATAGATTGCTTTAAAGACAGAGCAGTGTTTCCCTGCTTGGCTAATTAAAGCCCCAGCATTTCCTTTGTGCAGTGGGGTTGTCTGGTCCTCAATGAGCACAGAGATAACTCTGTTGTAGCACTTTGGTCGTGCCTGGACACGACTGCACCTGCTCCCACTGCCCTGGAGCCACTCCAGGCATGGAGAGAAGGCACCCAGGGAGGGAGAGAACCTCTGGCACATAAAAGGGATCCCACCTTGGTTAAAGGGTGTGGTGGGTGCAATTCCTGCACGGTTGGTTGGTGGTGACCAGCCCTGGGTGAACAAAAGGGGGCTGGAGGAAAGTTCTGCCTTGGTGGATGGAGAACAGGTGATCCCAGCTGGAATGCCACCAGTCCAAGGCTGCACCATCCCTATTCCCCTTCACGTCCTACCACACCATTCTGTGCATGATTCCTACAATTTCTCCTCTCAAACAAGCCTCCTATCTCTGTACATGTGATTTTTTGGGGGTGACACTGTTAAGAAAGGGTTCAGGGTGTGTAGCAATGCCATCTGTACCTATATGCTGAGAGCACTCAGGTTTTTCCCCAGCAGGGTAGGAGACTTAAGCAGGTCTGTCTCAGCTGAAGGGATAATTCCTTTGGCCACAAAGAATGTGAGTGTGGGATCTGTGGGACCTCAGGCACAGCTCATAACCATATGTAGGAGGAAGAGATGTGGATGTAACGGGAACAAGGAAGAGGGAGGGTGGCAGTGACAGGTTTTAGGGACCTGGGTGGTTGATGCTGCAGGTAGAGTGAACACAGTCCTGTGTTTGGGTTGATGTCATGAACACCATCCTTCAGACAGTCATCAGCAGGCTAAGACCATGGCACCAGGGTTTTTTGGACAGGAGGCTTTAGTGGGGACAAGAGGAGCATGTAGAGGAAGGAGGAGAGTAAACAAAAATTGTTGCATGAAAAGAAATGAATGGGGATAAATTAAATATGACCTGAAGTCACTAGAAACATTGTCTGAGGGAGCTTCGAGGGTGGAGGGACAAGGCAGAGAACCCATCACTGCTAAAGGCAGCTCTGGGGGAAGCAAGATTTTGGCTTAGCCCTCTACAAAATCACATTGCACCAGAACTCGCCCTGACTGGCTATGCTGAGGCTCCTGGTGTGCAGAGAGCTGCCTGGGTCAATAGAACAAGCAAGGTCCATGGACACCTCTCTTTCCTGCTGCTCCTTATGCCTGCAGCACTGCCCCAGTTTCAACCCCCAGTGGTCAATTCATGAGTCCCTGGTGGGTAATTCATTCATCAGCCCTCAAAGCTTCTCCCCTGCCTGAGCACACCTCAGTGGCAGCAAGCAGAGCACAGCTCCACATCACCTCCTCCAGCTTTTCCTGCTCCAACCCAATCTGGTTTGCACTGATGCAAGAAAAAAGTTGCACAAAGTTGCTCAGAAACAGGCCCCTCCGGTTATTTCCAGCCACTCCAAAACTGTTTGAAACCCTACACCAAGACCTCCCAGCGCTGCTTTCTCCCTGTGCTCCTATTCTTTTGTCCTTGCCTCCACCTCGGTGGCTGAGGTTTCTCCAGCACACAGCCACACACCCAGAGCTGCTGGGAGGAGGCAGCAACCACTGCAGCCGCGAATTCCCACCCAGTACCTTCTCAGCCAGGCTGCAGCATGGGAAATCAAGCCCTGTAGCAGCGTGGCAGCAGGGAGGCAGCAGCAGCAGCTGCTGTACCTCGAAGAAAAATCAGCAAATTCTCTGCTGAAATGGAGAATTAGTTCCCCCTGCTTGAATGCTTCTATCAGCTATAATAATAACATATTATTAATATTTATTATTACTATTAAGTCCAAGAATGATGTCACTTCACTCTTTCCTCACTATCTGTCCCTTCACAGCATCTTGGTGTTGCAGGCACCTGTCACCCCGCCCCTGTGAGCCACCTCTGCCACAGCTGGTGGGTCCTGGGAGCTGGTTTTGGGGTGTCTAAGCTAAGAGCTGGCAGTGCCACGAGCAGGGCTTGCTGGGCATGGCTTGCTGCTGTGGAGGACAAGATGCTACTTCCATGGTCCCCATCCCGTGTGCATGTTTGGACTGGGATTGAAGATGCTCCAGTGACCACAGCATCAGCAAGGCATCCAGAAGAAAGTTTCACCACTGGCTTTGGATTTGCCTCTGGGTGCCTTCCACCTCCCATCATGCCAGTGGGTCTGAAAACTCAGCTAAAATAGCTGTAGTTGCCCACCAGTGCTTGTGACTCAGTGCTTGGCAAATTTGGGCACTGGTCACTGCTTGTCTCTTGAGGAGCCCCAGAAACTCTGAATGGGGAAATCTGCATAATCCCATGTACTAAGGGGTCTCCTTCTTTCACTAAGGAGTAGGAAAACACTCATTAAAAACATATGTCTGATGTAGGCATAAATTTTACATATGATTTGTGCTCCCTCTTTCTCAAGCCCCTTTATTGTGGAGGTTAAGAAATATTGTGTTTTTATCTTATCTGCTGTCTTCTCCCTCTCCTCCTTGGCCTCAGGCCTCAGACCAGTAGCCTGCCCCAATAAATAATGTAACATCTATCCAGGCAGTTTGTGGTCTGATCTTATCTGATGGATGGTGTCAATGGAAGGGCTCAGCCAAACCTGCTCTGCTCTCTTCCACATGGGAGATCTATTCCAGTGTCCTCTGGCAGAGGTGCTCTGGTCAGGTATTGATCCTCTATCAGAGCTATCAGCAGGCTGAAGCAACACTTTCCCACTCTGTGCACGAGCATCCTGGCTCAGCTTGTGGAGAAAGCACACGTGGCTTAAGGGAATAAAAGCTCAGGGATTTAAGTATAGGCCTAAGGTTTTACAAGTGCCTGAGTGTGTTTCTAAGCTGGGGCCTGAGGGAATTGTGTTATTGTATTACCCAGCCTTTATGGGATTGCCATGGACTGGTGGGAGCAGCCAGGCAACCGTGGAGATTTCCTGGGGCACTGGGCACACAGCCTGTTTGAATTCCCTTCAGTATTAACTGGGCTGGGTTGGTCTCTCAGGACAAAGAAAGCACAAGGAAGCCTGCACTAGAGATGTTTTCATAGCCAGAACCATATTGCATAAGTCAAAATCTTGCCTTAATCCCCAATGCTCTCTCTATGGTCTGGGGGAAATGGACTCACACCTGCATCAGAGCAAGAAAAAGCATCTTTTTGGGCTCTGTTTGAGGAGATGCAAAACTGAACCTATGGCAAAGGTGTATTTTCATATAGGTGTGACTCCTTAACAGGCATCTTTACCTATGAATTCCCACTGAATGCTGAGACCCCCCCACTCCCAGCCAAAAGAACACCAGGGTCAGGTCATAGGATTCAGTCCTAAATTTCAGAAATGCTGTCTACAAATAAATCTTTCTCACCATGAAAAATCAGTGAAGTGATGTACCATGTACGCATGGGCATATACCCCCTGTGGGAGAAGAAACAGCCATCTGTGGTCAGAGGGCTGGAGGAGCAGAGAAAACCCCACACTGAACAGGCACTTCTTGCACAGGACTCCACAAAACCTCCAAATTCTTCCTCCTGTCATTTGTGCCACACAAGCACAGCAGCCTTCTTTCCATAATACTGATAACTTTCATAATAAAACAATTTTGGAAAAAAGGCCACCCCAAATTATCAAAATAAAAACATTTTTAAACAGTTGAAACATTAAAAAATATTTCAAAATAATTTTTCTTTTGAAATTATCTTTGCTTTTAAAAATTACTTCAGTCTTAATTGAAAACGAGGAGTAAGTTGATTTTCAGGAGTTGAATGACTTGGAAACAGGGTGAAATAACTTTGCTTTGAGTTGTCAGGCACATGACTGCCTGAGGTGAAACAAAATAAAAAAATAAAAAGGAGGGAGAAGGGATTGCATCCTAAAACTAAACTAAGTCAATATGGGAATTGGGGGTTCTCTTCCTGCAGCACCAGAGGAAGAGGAGGAAGAAGAGGCTCTGAGCACCCTGAGTTTCTCCGCAGACAGGGAGTTTTCACCCAGCCACAGGTGGTTGCTTTCCAGTGCAATAAACTCCAGTGGCTGCAAAATCAACTCAACTCCAATGGCTTTTTAAGTGTTCTATCTGCTGTCCTGACATGAATCTCTTGTTGCCAGAGCTCTTGTAAAAATGTTTTGAAGCCTATCCTGCCTAGCAGATCCCCAGCTGAGTGGTTCAGCAGTTGTGGCAAGGAGGAACATGTGCTCATGAGCCCTCTTAAATCCATAAGGAATGGCAGCCTTTCCTCTGGAAATGCTCTTTTTTAATGGTTTCAGTCTTCAGCAAAGGCAGGAGGAATGGGAGAGTTGCACATGTGGACATCTCATGGCTGGACAGATCTATTTAAAGTCTATTAAGATCTAAGAGCAAGAACAAAGCTCATCTTGATCCTGTCTCTCCCTAAAGGGAAGGATGAAAATCAATCTCACCCCATCCATGGTGAAATGATGGATAGTGTTTGTGAAAGCTTTTCTTGTGAAAGTCATTTCAAGCATCTCTCCTTTTATTACAGCTGAGCTCACCCCAATGGCTTGAGCTTTAAATACAGTTCTGGAGCAGCAGCAAGGCCCTCTCAGGACCCACCAACCTGTGCAGGGACCATCTTCCTGGGGCCACAGACAGTTTTCCAAGTCTCATCTATTATTACACAGCTCTTCAATCCTTCCTCAGAGGACATGCTTGCCTCAGAGCACTCAAGTTCTCCTCCTCCCACCTGTTGAATTATTTTGTCATCCACAGCCCTATTACCTTCTAGAGTTTGGTGGCCTCTGAGTAAGAAGCCACCACCACTGCTTTGCAAGTCTTTTCATGCTCTTTACATATATCAGGCTTTCTTGTGCATGCAGTGTTACTGGGCCTGCCTGGCCTCCAGATGCTTGTGTATATTAATGTGTATGAAGATGCCTCCTTACTCAGAGAAGAAAGTGCAGCAAGAAATACCTGTTCTGGCAACCTCTGAGTCCTTCCTGTGGAGCTGTTTGGAGAGATGCCACACGAGGCAGCACCAGACTCTTCTTCTGGTCCTTGTCGGGATTCTCTGTGGCTTTGTCAAGCAGGAAATATTTCAGAAGCATATGAAAATGGTTCCTGAAACTTCAGTGCACACTTGAAGCATGTGATTTTTCCTACCAAATACTTTCCTCAGCCACCTCCTCTTGAAATGCCAGCTAATCCTGTCTTCAGGCAAAGCAACCCCCTCCCGCTGCCTTTTGCAATGGGAGGCAGATCCCTGCCTGCCCTCAGACTTCCCTCTGAGTTATTACCGTAACTCCTCTCTTCCCATTAAAGCAGTTTTCTTTAAACACAATGAAAAAAGCCCTTCGTGTTTGGGTCCTCAAGGCTTGTCTGAACTGCTCAGTGACTTCCCTCAGTGGTGTCACAGGGCTTTCAGAAACTGCCCAAAGAAATATGTGGGTTTGGGGACAAAGTGCTGATGGCATCAGGCAGGAGCACACCTGGATGCTCTGCTTGCAGGTTTTTTAGGTGTGGAGATAAATACAGGCAGCCTGTTGAGCAATTCACATGTGCAGGAACTCATCCCTGGCCATCCACACAGAGTTACCCTGCCACCAGGTGCTGTTGTAAATGTGGTGTATTTATGGCTTCTT
The DNA here is from genome assembly GCA_013400635.1 of Hypocryptadius cinnamomeus. Classification (NCBI taxonomy): domain Eukaryota; kingdom Metazoa; phylum Chordata; class Aves; order Passeriformes; family Zosteropidae; genus Hypocryptadius; species Hypocryptadius cinnamomeus. Next base: position 49,667 of record VYZP01067259.1, read on the forward strand.
CAAACCATTCTCAGAGCCATAGAAGAAAACGTTTTGGGATGCTTCAAGCTGAAGTCTACTTCTCCATGGTGATAATTTCACATTCCTGTTGTGCTCAGTGATCCTGCCTTTGAAATTATTCCAGTTTTCAGACAGAGGCTCCCTGTGTTTCTATCTGTGATGGGGTGGGTTGAGTGTCTCCTGATGGTGCTGTCACCTGAGGGATGAATTTGGAAGTTGTGCTCTGTGCCCAGCTCGATGCCAACTGGATGCTGCCCCTTAACTAAGGCCCTAGCTTGCACTCAGCTCAGTGGGATTAAGGGTATCAGTCTTGGGTTGCATTGTTCACTGAGAACAGTGTGTTGGGCAACTTGTTCATGGAAACCAAGCCTTGAGCAGGTTCCACTCTGCAGCCCCAAATTTGCTTGGCATCAGCAGCCATCTGCCATAATTTGGCTCACTTGTCCTGCTGAGAGGACACTGAGCTTTTGCTAACAGACTAAGCCTCCAGGACCCTCAAACCTCCCCAGCCAGGCAGATCTGCACCAGAGATATCTCTGGGTAAGCAAGACACTTCCTCACCTTTGAAGTCCAGTGAGCACCAGGTGTCTCAACCCCAACACTTCCTCTCTTGGAGAGCTGGCAGTAGGGGAGCCACCAAAGATCAGTGTCCCCATGTCACACTGACAGAGGCTCACATGTCAAACCCCTTAGAGGGTGTGGTGGCTGCGCTCCAGGCTGGAGGACAGGCTCCAGAATGAAGTGGTGTGACTTGGATCATTCCAGCTCCTGCCCCCTTCCAGCTTCTTGGAGGTGAATTAGCACCCCTGAATTTCCATGTCATGACTCTGCAAGCATCTGCAATGATAGCTGCCAAGCAAGGTGCTAACTAACATGACTAAAGGAATTCATAGCTGGCCCTGGGATTGCCAGATCTCTGCCTTTGACTAGAAACATGTAGTGTTTTTCACCAGTGTCATGAGCCCAAGGAAAATATCACCCACAATCAGATACCTCAATCCCTTCTTGTCCCTCCCTCACCAGCCTGTGAGGATTTCAGGAGCTTTGGGACTCAAAAGTGGCTGATGAAACCCCAGGAACATGACCTAAAGCACAGACTGTGGGATGCTGGGGCTGTGCTTGCAGACACAGCACTGTGGGGAGGGGGAAGGAGGAGCCAAACAGCCCAAAGTCAGAGCTCACCCACTGCTGATGGGCTGTGCCAGGCTGTGCCACACAGCCGCTGCTCAGCTGTGTGCAAACAGAGAGGTCTCCTGCCTCCGTGCAACAGCATCCTATTCTCTTATGCATGAGCATCCAGCGAGCCCCTGCTTTCACATCCAGAGCAATTTGCACCTGAGTGCTCGATTCACTTACACATGAGCAGCTGAACAGCCTACACGTGAGCATAAAGAGTCATTAACAAGGGCTCTCTGCAGAAGGTGGGCAACCATCACTCTGCAGCACTGAGCTGGAGAGCTGGAGGAACGAAGTTGATGACATGGGAGAACAGAGCTCTGAGGACACAGATGGAAAAAGTGTTGCATTTGAACTGCCCTGATATTTTTTCTTGCAGGCACAAGGCCTGACATTTGTAATAGGTGCAAGGGCTGGGATTTGTTATTTTTCAGACTGCTGTGACCTTCATGGCTAAGGGTTTTGCAGGTATGAGTGTTTGCAGTAAGTATTGCATCCAGGTTTTTACAACATTAATTCCTCCATCCTTGTCCTTGGGGCCAATGGGTGAAGTCACAACAAGTACATATATTTGAACTTTGATAATGTTGACCCTGGTATTTTAGTCCACGGTGTAAGGGGTGGAGTTCATAGCATACAAAAAATTGGGGTTGTAATGTTGATAACTCCCAGGCTCTCTGGTCCCCAGGGGCAAGGAGTGAAATTTTAGTTCATTATGCACACATTGTTTCAGTATTGACCCCTCTGTTTGGTGTGCAGGAAGCAAGAGAGGAGCTTGGTATTAGGAGTGTGATGTCGTTGAAAGGAAAGTTGGTAATGGATTTGTGTTCAAATGGCTTTTTAGGATGATCTTCAAGGAGAGGAGTGAGCTGGACATGAACTGCAGGGGTTACTGCATCACCCATGGGTTCCAGTGAGCTCACCCAGGAGCACCCAACAGGTTCATGCATGAGCAGCTGATGAGTGCCTGCATGAGCACCCTATTAATCCATGTGTGAGTCCCCAGACAATGCCTGCCCAGATCATCCATGGGCAGCACATCCATGCCCCCATGACTGCCTGACCAATTCACACATGGGAAGCCCTTCTGTCCATGCATGAGCACCCAAATGAGTCACTCAGCAGTGTCTGGCTTGCTCACACATGGGCACCCAATTAATCCTTGGAGCAGCACCAAGTTCATTTATACATTGTCACCCAACTGGTTCATGCCTGAACACCCAAGCAGTTCAGGAAAGGGTGATGAGAAGGTTGTGTTCACTGGTAGTAACAGAAATGGAGCCAGAACTCCCCAGGTTGAGACTGTTTTACCTGCAGTGCTACTGAATTCCTGATCACGCAGCAGCAGGGTCACGTAGGACCTGTCTCTGGGCCACGGGAGGGAGCTGGAAAGAGGGAGGCAGGGGCAGGTTTTGTCCTGATGGTGATGCTGAGATCATTACCTGATGTGCTGTGTAAAGGGACTCCCACAGCACCGCAGCTGGGGACAGGACCTTCGGGAGCATCCCCTTCTACGTGTTTTTTTTTACTAAGCAGCTCCAGGATGAGTTTTGTAGCACATTCTGTGGTCTGAAAGGCTTTGCCAGCCTCCTCTGCCTGGACTTCTGGGGAGTAGAAACTCCAGCTGCAGACAAATAATACGTTCTTTAGACAAAAACTGTGGGTTTTTTTGACTGCTGACTTTTAATTGCTTTGCAGTGAGCACATCAATAGGGGGTAACCTGTCACCACCCAGCCACTCAGAAACCGGCCACTGGGCTAAGATCTGAGTTTTAGATACTGTGGTTTCTACCTCACAGGGGCCAGAGCATCATGACTGCGACTGCTTCTGCTGCACAAACACCTTATGGGGGTTGGGTATTCCAGCTGGGGCTTTCTGCACAGCACAACAGAGCACAGGATCCTCCACCAAGGTAGGGGTTGGGTCAGATGGCCACTTTCTCATTCTCTGCAGGCACACAGAGGGTGAAACTGCTGGCTCAGGCAAATGGCCACCCACAGCCAACCATTGCCTCTATTCAGCTGTTTGGGTGTTACTGCAGATACTACTTATTTGGTTGTCTTTTTGTTCTGCATTGCATGACCCAGCAAACACAAATAATTGACCGTTGCAGGGTTGAATGACAAATAATAATCAGGTAAGCACAGGCATATTTGCACAAGAAAGAGACAAAGTAGGTGGTGCCGAGGTTAAAGGCATTAAATCAGTTTAGGAACAAACTCAGCAGAAATCTCCACTTATTTCCTTTACTTCCACATGGACCTGATTTTCACTGATCTCAGGTAACTCAGGGAAACCCAGCTTAACTTTAGCAAAGCATGCACAGATCTTTACAGAACAAATCTCAAATCTCACACCTCCAGAACCTCCAGAGTACACACCTCCAGAGTGCTCGTTGCAGACATGGACCCTGGAGGCCAAATCCTTCTTTGGACTTTGCTCCTGGACAGGGAAAACCAGTTTGGTGTGGTTGAGTCTGTGAGTGTCTCTGCCAGAGTGCCCAGCTGAACACAGCAAAGTGATGGGATTCACGCAGGGGGCAGGAGGCAGGGGGCATGTGAGTGATGGCCATTCTGAGGTATCCTCAGCCATCCATCCCTGCCTGGCCATGGATGGAGCTGCCTTGCCCTGGCATGGCTGTCTTGGGACTGGTACTTCAAGGGAAGGTGGACTTGGACCCACCTTGCAGATGGAGGTTGGCACTGGGAGGATGGGATGGACTCTGTGCTCCTCATCCAGCTCAAATGATACATCCATCTCACATCCAGGGGGGAATTCTGCTCTCACATATCTGCTGCCCACCTGGAATGCTGGAAAAAACTCCACCCTTTTTCTCTGCCCTTTTCTAATTTTTGTCATAGGAGAAAAATTGTGACTTCCAGAAAAAAAGGGACGGGGAAGCCTAACCTTTAGAAAATATTTTAAAATAAATTTTTTAAGTGTTTTCTCTTCCCAGAGCCTAAATTAAAATGCTTTGCTGGGGGTTTTTTTGTTTGTTTGGGTTTTTTTGGTGTTTTTTTGTTGTTGCTGTTTTTGGTTGGTTTTTTTGGGTTTTTTTTCTTTTTTTGGTTTTTTTTGGTGGGGGGATGTGAATGGGGTGGTTTTTTGGGTTTTTTGGGTTCTTTTTTTTTTAAAGTTAGGCAGCTGCTCTGTCCCAGATAGTCATGAGCTGGCCACAAGGGCTGCACAACCTCCCACAGCAACTTCTCAACACCAGGATGGAGCTTGGGCAGGCAGGAGACTCTGCTTTGCATGGACACCCTGGTATCTGCCAAACACCCCTCCTATGGCTGAGGTCGAGCAGAGCCAGCAAAAAAATTTTCTCTTCCTCAATCCAGATTTGCAACTGCTCTGCTCCGGGTTTGCCAAGCACCATGGCAGCAAGAGCTGGCAAACGGTTCTCAAAACAAAAGCTCCGTGGGGCTGGGTGAAGCTGAGAAGGGTCCTAAATTAATAAATGTAAAAGTAGAAGAAACCCACACCAGGGCAGTTACTTTAATGGAAATAAGCCGCTTGATTTTGCCCTTGAAAGTTTATGGCGTTTGAAACAATTGTAAACATGTCAGTGTACATGGATACGGTTTCTATAGCAGCACAGCAACAGTTAAGGGCTTGCTCCCAAACATACCCCAAAGGACACTAAAAATAGTGTGTCTGTTGGATCAAAATCTGTATACATATTCGGGAAGACATACAGAAACTAGGAGTTTGTGAGCCTCCATTGTTTTTTTTCAATTTTTCCCCTTATTTCCTCCCCCGTTTCTGAAGGCGCTGGAAGGAAGGCGCTGAGTTAAGCAGCAGAATGTGGGGAGGGGTGTGCCCAACCCTGGCAATCCCGGTCCAGCCCTTCCCAGGCAGTGCCAAGCCGGTAGGATGCCGTGTCCTCTCCCCACCCTGACACAAACAGACCCATCCACCAGGGCTGGAGGAGATCCCTCCTCCTCTCCCCTCTGCTCTGTCCTCACTGTTGCCTGGTTGCGAGCAATGCCTGCGTGTTCCCGCCGCTCTGCCACCGCCTCTGCCGCAGCCGGCAGCCAGCAGAGCTGCTGCTCTCCCCGGCAGCACCGAGAGCTGCTGCTTTCCCCGGCAGCCAGCAGAGCCTCCGCTCTCCCCGGCAGCACCGAGAGCTGCTGCTCTCCCCGGCAGCCAGCAGAGCCTCTGCTCTCCCCGGCAGCACCGAGAGCTGCTTTCCCCGGCAGCCAGCAGAGCTGCTGCTCTCCCCGGCAGCACGGAGAGCTGCTGCTTTCCCCGGCAGCCAGCAGAGCTGCTGCTCTCCCCGGCAGCACCGAGAGCTGCTGCTCTCCCCGGCAGCACCGAGAGCTTCGGGGACACGGCAAACACCGCGTCCCCCTCCCTTCCTGCGGCGGGGAAGGCTGCAGAGAGGGTGCAATCCTGCCCATCCCTGCAGCGGGCTGGGAAGGGCACTGGGTGTGAGCTCCTATGGATTTAGGACTTGGGGAAGTTTACTCCAGCCTTTGAAGCTGCATTAAAACCAGCTCGGGAAGCTGGATGCTCTGCAGAGCAGGACCCTGCTGGGGCAGAAGTGCCTCTTTCCTCAGCCAGCCTGGCCCAGGAACCCGTGTCCATTCCTAGGGTGGCTTTTGCCCACCAGCATCTGCTCTGGCAACCCAAGGCTGCCTTTGAAGCAGAGGGAGCTTTGCTCATGTGGTTTGGCAGTGGGAAAAAGGCCTTTCTGGAAAGAGGGAGTGTGCTTCTCAAGAGGAGCATTCAGAAACGCTCCTGTGGCTGCATGGGAAGGGCCTGCAGTGACAACATCCTTAGGACCAAGAGTGCAAAAGTCCATTGTGTTCCTAAGAGATGCGTGTCACAGCAAAAGCCAAGACGTGCAGCAGAGAAACCAGCCAAAATATACAGCAGATAGAGCACAACAGAGCCAGCACTGAGAAATCTAGCTTGATGCAAAACAAGGACTTTCAGGGAAAAAGAGAAGTACTCAGGGCATGCCATGGGCAATCTTCTTCCAAAGAACAGGGTCTTAATATTACCCTTTTTTCCAATGCACTTTCACACTCAGGAAAATGCCGGTTATAAATGCTGAATGAAGGAACACTTAAAATCCCTTGAAATGTCTCACATCTCCCTTTCTTTTTTAGAAAGCATTAGTCCTCTCATGACAAAGCATCAAAGCTATAATGGCATTTAAGTGTTCAACTACCCCACGGCAGGAGCACCATACCCAGTGCATCGTTCATAAATCCAGCGTCCCAGCGATGGTTTCAGGAGGGATGCAGGCACAGAGAGCATTACTCCTGTCTCATATCTCAAACAGCTCTACTCATGCTAAAACGATGCTGCTTTTACAACATAAAGGCTTTATGCACTCTGTTTTTTCTGAATTATAAACAGGTGCCTTCTTGTGTTTTGAACACGTTGCACGCCGCAGCAGTTAATGAGTGACAGGTCTCTGCTAATAAAATCTGCACAAGTGGATTTATTGTGGGCATTAGTTTGCAAAATAATACCTTCATAAAGAAACATTGCAGGGTCAGTATTGGGGAAATTGCTTGCTAGCAGGTTGAAATCATCATCCTGTTCAGCTTTTTGGGGCTGATAATTGAGATCTCTCAGATAAAAGTGACAAATGGCATTTAGCATTGCTGCAACATCTTTAACTACAAAGCAATAGCATCTCACCTCTCTCTCTGTTTTTATTCTGCGGAGCTCAAATTCCTCTGTTTTGACAAATGGGATCACTAAAAGTTCTGTCTGTGTTCCCTGAGCAGCATTCCTAGTAAAATGAGAATCACAAGCTGGAAACAGCACAACAAACCATAGGGAAGGAAAACCAAAGCAGCTGCATCACAACACCTAATTGCCTTTGTGATCTGCCTGGGACTTTGTGATTTTCTTACATTTCATGCTGGTTTAAGGCAAGCAAAGCACACTGCCAGCAAGGGCAGCGTGGCCACAACAAGGGCCTCAGAGCTGTGGGACAGGGTCCAGCTGCTCTCTGGCTGTGCAGCCCTGTGCTTTGAAGGATGGCTGTGGCACCACATGTTCTCCTGCCTTTTGCTTTGCCCTTCCAGCTGTCCTGTCCCCTGCCTTTAGGATATGACTACCCTCAGTGTGACCTGAATTGCTGTTTGTTTGGGGACAACGGGCACTGGGGCAAAAAAACCCTTGGGCTGAAGCCTAGTTATGGCATGAGCTATTTGTTTATGCAACAGAAGGTGTAGCACTGACACCATTCCCAAGGCAACTGGGAAGATGGTGCCAGGGTCTGGACTTCTTGACTTCACTTAGTCCTTCCTTGCACATCACCCCCACTCTCCACTTCCACTCTGCCATTGCTCTCAGTGCCAAAGAGGAAAGCTCTCCCCACCCCAAGACATGCAGAGAAAGATCATGCCTATGCTCAGCCAGAGTTAAACTGCAGTTTTGGCTTCAGTCTTGCATTCCCGGCCACCTCCATGCAGGCTATGCCAGAGGAGAGCCCAGACACACTGTCTCCCAGCTGATTTTACTCATGGGTTATTTAAAGCAGACATTGATAGCTCTGAAGTCGCAGCAGCTGAGCGTGGCCGCCAGTGGCTAATGAAGGTGAATGTCAGGAGTCATCATCAAAGTGATTAGTATAATTAAACTGAGCTGTGAAATGCCAGTGCCAGTAGTAGAGAAGTCCCTCTGAGGTTTGCTTCACTGGATTGAAAACTTGGTGATTCCTTTGAATCCCCTGATGCACTGTCTGGTTTTCCTTTGGTTTTCCTTTGCATCGTCTCTCCTGTTCTGAGGCAGTTGCTGAGCACTACCCTCATGTTGGCAACTGCTTGTGCTGTGACTATGGACAAAATGCTGGTTTTTTTTTCTTGTGGTCTCACTTCTCAAGCTATAAAGAACAGGTGAAAATATTTAGCTGCCTACCTGACAGGGCTGATGTGCAGATTAATTAATATTTCTCAAGTGCCCTGAAATTTGCCAAGTATTATTGCTACATAACAACTGTTGCTATGTAGTGAAAATTGCTGCCACCAGAACCAGGCATGGACACCGCACCTACATTTCCTGCCCTCACAGAGGTCAAAGCCCAGCTTTGCCATGAGTCTGCATCCAAAAAAAAAATCCTCCTTTTTGCCTCTCTGATGCTTTGCTCGTGTTGCTTCTGCAGATTTTGTTATTCCCTTTGGTTTGTTGGACAGTACAAGACAACACCAGCGGGTGCCTCTGGGTGCCCCATCCCAGAGCAACACAAGGGATGGGATGTGCCAAGGCCAGGGGTGGGCAGCAGCTGGTCCTGGCATGGCTGGGCTGCTGTACCCAGGAACAGGGTCAACACCCAGCCCTGAGAAACTGCCTGGCTCCAGCCGTGGAGGCAGCGAGGCAAGGGTGGATCTGCCAAGCTCTGTGATACCACACCTCAGTATGTCTGAGTGACTCACGAGGCATTCCATGATCGTTCCATTTCTCTTCCCCTTTTGCTCAACTGGGGGATGAGGTTTTAAAAAACAACCCATTTGCCCCTCCACTTTCTAATTTTCCTGCTGGGAAAGCCTTGTTTCCGATGGCTGTGAACCTGGGCTTAGTGGCCATCACATTGGTCACTCCTCCTGAGGAGCACCAGTGTTGCCAGCACTGAGGAAGAGCATGACCTTGGCTTACACCAGTGGCTTTTGGGCCATCATCAAGCCCCAAAGACAACACATATAATAAATAATAATAAATCATAATAAGAATAAATCAAGTGTGTTATGGGTGCCTTCCCAGTCCTGAGTCCAGCTGGCAATGTCCTACTGCTGTCAAAGCCTGTTGCAGCCCCAGATGAAGTAACCCCATCCAAAGTGCTGCCTCTGAGTAGCCTCCAGCTCACACCACTTCCTACCCATGCCTGGTCAGTGCTTGAGTTCACCAGCCTGCCTAAAGTGGTGCTGAGGCTCTGGAATGGGTTATTTTTTTATTTTCATTGTCACAGACACAGCCAGTATGTATTAGGGGCCATTCATCCCCAAGCCATTAGAGGCCATTTGGTGGCAGTGGGGTTCTGGCAAAGACCACCAGGAGTGAGTTGAATGGTGTTTCATCTTCCTCAGGATGATGCTGGACACAGTGGAGCCCCCAGAGTCGTGGCTGGTGGGCAGGCAGAGCTGAGCACTTGCTAGGAAGGTGGGATGCTGGCTCCTGCTAGCGAGCCTGTGCTTTCACAGCTCTGATTCATTCTGGGCAGCAGCAGGCTGCCATACCCCAAGCCTGCAGGCATCTTCAGAACAGGGCTTTTTCCTTTACAACACCCCAGTGATCTCCTTCAGGAGCGCCCAAGGAAAACTGAGGGGCTGAAGGAGGGAAGCTTTCCCAGATAAAAGGACAAGATCATGCCAAATGAAGCTCAGGGACTGCAAATACAAATTAAAGAGCATCACCAGGAAACATCTTGATCCTTCAGCTGAGAGCAAGGGGATTTGATATCAGTCATATTAGTCCAGGAATGAAACATGGCTATGAATGGCCAAAAACTGACTTCAAAATCCAGCAGTACCCTTAAAAGCAAAGAGAAACCCCAAGCCATTTGGTAGGATCCAGATGCAGGCCCCAGAGGAGGAGCAAACACAATGGGCACTGGGAGGTCTAGAGAAGAACTATCAAGAGCTGCTTGTAGCCCTGTCACACAGGACCCCCAGTTAAATGGGGGAAATGAGAGATTTGAAATGCTCAGAATACAACACTGGAAGCTCATTGCCCAACACCTCTGTAGTTGGTAGGAGCCTTTCAGTTCCTCCCCCAAAAACGTTACCCATGTCACCAGTGGTGTCCAAGCCTCCCTTTGGGTGCTGCTGGAGCTGCCCAGGAGAGACCTGGTGAGCCCAGCCACAGCCAGGCCACTGTGGGACTTGCTGTAGGCATCTCACAACCCTCAGAATGAAGGGTTGAAGGTGGCTATGCCAGCCTGGCCTCAGGGGGACTTTTAATCAGGTCCTGGCTGCAAATCTCCCCAGAGCAATCATTCAACAAGCCTTGTTTTGACAGAGCCCACGGTGGCCTCCTTCACTTTAACTTCTTCCTTGGATTGACAGACTTAAGCCATCCAGAAAACACTGTGTTAATCATATTGTTTGAGTGAGAAAGCCAAAGAGAGAGTATTACTCTGTTACCACGCAGCCAGCTCATGTGGCTTAAATCATAGCTACAACAAGCAGGCCTTCTGGCAGATGAGTTCTCAGGCAGAAAGCAGAGGATTTTTCCCATGACATGCAGAGGTGGAGAAAAAAAAAGAAAAAAAAAAAAAAAAAAAAGCATTGGCTGCATATACTGAATGCAAGTAAAAACATATATACATTTGTGGTTTTGTGTGTTTTCAAGGACCCAAAATCTGTTTTGTTTCTTCACCCAACCTACAAACTGGACCCATCCTGTGGGTGCTGGGAGCACTCACATGCTGATTATGTACTGATTTTCTTACTACTTCACCCCCCTGACTGATACAGCAGCTGTAGCAAGAGACGTGTGGTGTTTTCATTTCGCCTCATTAAAGGCATTTAAATGTGCCTTGCTCAAGTAACACCTGCCTCCTCCATTTTTCAGGTTCTGCTGTGGGTTGGGTGAGGGGGAGATGCTGCCATGTCCCTCTCCCTGGGAAAATGCATCTGTCCTTCCACACAACAGCTTGGGAGATCGTGTTTTAGAGAAGAACAAAAGAAAAAGAAGGCAGGGGAGGAAAGACTAATTTTGAGACTGGATGTCTGGGAAAGCTGGGATGTGTATTCACATGGTCCATGGGAGGACAGCTGTGATGCTGAGCAGCAGCCAAGCACCTTCTCCCACCTGAGCAACCCAAGAGATGAACCTGGGAGCTGCTGGTGGAGGTCTTGCTTACTGCACCAGTAGGGCACAGTTGGTGGAGAAATCACTGCCAATTCTGAACAAACTTTCCCTCTGGATCCTCACATTCAAGGACAAGCC
>VYZP01067259.1:60758-77864 GCA_013400635.1 Hypocryptadius cinnamomeus
ACCCTAACATTCAAGGAAAAGCCATAAAATATATCCCAGAGCCCATAGGGTGCAATCCTGTTCTCAGTGAAGGGACAGCAGGAGGCTTCATGTTCTGCTTAAACCTCCTCTTTTGCAGTTGTATTCAAAGGGAGGTCCTCTGGAAGGACTACAATTTTTATTCCACATCATTCATTCATTCATTTATGTCAGGGGGATTGACACAAGTCCATCCAGGTGGCCGACTCCTGTGACACTCCAGCAGCATCCTGACTAAACACTGTGCTGGTGCCACAGCTCCCTCCCTCCCTCCCTCCCTCCTCGCTGCTGTTATGAAGTGCCCCTTGATTTTACAGCTCTGTAAATACACTTTGAGAGGGTAGATGTTTGCTTATTAACTTAAAGCAAATTACATTTCTAAGAACTGGTGGAAGAACGTAATTTAATTGGTGTACACGCTCGGCCTGATTGATTGTGGATGATTGCACAGCCCCCCTTTACTCTGCCTGAGTGCAGTGCAGGTGCCAGTGCCCACCACTGGGCATGGAAAAGAAAGAATCACCTGCCAGGCTCAGGGTGCTTCAATTTTTCTACAATGATTTGATGATTAGCCCTTGATGAACCCAAGGCTGAGTTTGTGACAAGGAATTAGCGTGCTCCTTTGGAAAAGCCCAACACCTGATGATGAGGCTGACACCTGTGCTCGGGGTGACAGCATCGTGTCTTGTGTTCGACAAGCTCTGACCTCGTGTCCACCAGAGCTAAATATTAATTTCCTCAACCATTCCAAGAAGGAATTCAGCATCGACTTGTAATCTCAAATATTTTCACACAACTGACTAATGACTTAATCACAGCTCGTGGCACTGAGCCACGCTGATTACCCACGCGGGCAGGAATTGCAGCATGTTGTGGCACCAGCAGCTGCCCAGCACCCTGTCATCATGCTCAGTCCAGCAGCATCAGTCCCCAATGAAATTTGCTTGGGTTTGAATCCCTTGGAATTCTACGGGCTGGATGAGAAAGGGGATGTGAGCTTCAGTTTTGTAACCCAGGGAGGCAGCTGGTTTAGAGATGCATGAGGACACCCCTTGGAGACACAGGTTCTCCCCCAGGAATGAGGGGCCTCTCTAAGGTTTTGGAGAGTGCTTGGTGAAGTATCCTGGCTGGTTGAACTTGGCAGCCTGAGTGTGGAAAATGATCTGGGCATGGCCAGGAGGTGCACTAAAGAGTTTTGGCCTGGTCATGGTGCTTTAGTTCATGGATACAACGTTTAGCAGCACAGCCCCGAGCCCAGCCAAGCCACTGTGGCTGGGGATCATTTTATTTAATAATATAGACAGGGGCAGTGAGGTGTGAATGAACTGTTGCTGTTGGGGCCATATGCAGTTAAGAGCAGCACAGAAACCTGGGCAAGAACCTTTGCTGTTTCCTCCTTGCTGCAGTGAGATCACAGGACGATACGTGCTCTGATGGGAACATTAGAGGGGACCATGTGTCACTTTATTTTGCATATGACTCAGACAGCCTGTTCACATGAACACTGGAACAGTGTGTGGCTGTCAGAAAACAGAAAATAGCTGTTTAAATATCAAAGATTATTTCAGAGCTCCAATTGTCTGAGTCGCAGCTCCAAGTTTCAGTGCTGGGAGGGGAAAACCAGTGTGAAATGAGATGGGACAGCAAAAGTGATGCTCTACCCACCTACCACTCCTTCTCCAACGAATTATCCTTGGTACTGGGTCACCTCAGTCCAGCTTGACTCCCCCAAAACATTGAGTATTTTATGTTTTAGCTTCCTGCTGTCTCTCCATGTAGTGGTACAAGCTTATGGTACAAGGGTACATGGCAAGATCAGAAGGAAAAGCAGCCCCCAGGCTTCCTGCCAGCAAGGAGCTGAGTTCTGAAGCCCAGTTTTTAGCACCAGCTTCTCCAGACCTCTGGAGGACTTTAAGCTGTCAGCGGTGATTGCCCTTTTTCCTTAGCAAGGAACATGTGTTAAATATAAGGAAATACCAAAAAGAGTCACCAAACTCAGCTGTTTCCTTTTTGGTTTTTTGGGTTTTTTTTTTAGTAAGGAGAGAAAAGCTTTCTGAAATTTTTTCTACTACAAGAGGAATGCTTTGTAATGCTGATTTGTCTCTTAAACTTCCTCTGAAACGTCTTTGAGAAAGAAATGAACCCTGAGGCAGGATCGAGATGAAAAGGGAACCGGGAGCAGTGCTGAGCCAGGGGGTTGTGCAAAGGATAAATGCTTGCATGTATATAAGAAGGGATTGGGCCAATTCATGAAACAGAAATCCATCATGGAGGTGTAAATTTAGAGTTAAATAAAAAATGGTCCCTCAGCAATGGGACACAAGCCCTGGTCTGGCTGCAGGTGCTCTCCCAAGACAGGGCCAGGCTCAGCACTGGCATTGCTGGCACCCGGGATCATCCTTGAGGCAGCTGGGACAAGGCTGCAGCACGGATGTTGGGATGTTGGGAATCTCTCACTGTCATTTCATCTTCTGCAGAAGGGTGGTATGGCTAGGCAAAATCAGGAAAGAGCCTCCCAAGGGGCAAAGTGATAAACAGATGCTACAGAAGAGCATGTGACAGCAACCTGGAGCATCTCTTGGGAGCTGAAGGGGACCCCATTCAACACAGCAAGAGGGACTATTTGTTGTGGCAGGACACAAATGCTAGGGGCAAGGCTCTGTACTGTGAATGCCAAGCTCATCCTCTTCCCCCAGGCTTTCCTCAGCATACTCCATGTCTGCTTCTGCCAGCTGTACCTAATTCCTATATAGCTTAGTAAAGTGAGCATGGGATGGCAGCTTGAGGCCCTCTGTAATCTGGTCTCAGTACACCCCAGGCATAATATTCACCTCTCCACACCCCAGTTTCCCCATGTAAAGTGGATAATAATGAGCTCTGTTACCTCTGCCGTGTTACATCACACATGTGGCGAGTGATTCATTACACGCAAAGCTCCGAGCGCGGCGGGCAGCACGCAGGGGTCAGGCAGCAGCCGCTCATTCCAGCATGATGCCAGTCCATGACTGCAGCCCTTTTCCACCTGTCCCTTGTCTTCTTCCCCATCCCATTTCCTTCAGCTTTTGCCCACCATCTCTGGAAAGGGAGTGCCTGGTCCCTGGCTTGAGACATGACTTCCTGGCAGGCGGGACTCAGCAAGTTTTCCATGTCAGAGCTGGAGCCTGGAGCTTCTCCACCCGTGCCTCCACACTGCTGTCACCTGCCACCCATCTGCCACGTGCCTGCACGTGTGTTCCGTCCTCCCTCGTGCCTGAGTCCCATGGGAAGCTCCAGCCCGTGGGAACCTCCAGCAGCTATGGGGAGATGCAGGATATGCTCCTGCTCAGAGGTGTCTGACTCACACCATAGCGAAGGATGACGGGGTGCCAGGAACCGGGAGCTCAGCAAAGAGGGACTAAAGTGCACCCTGATCAGTGGGCTGGAAATACCTCAGTTGGAAATATGGCAGGGAATAATGAGCTGCTGAGCACGGAGCACAAAGTTACAGCAAATCCAAAGGCAAACCAATAAATGCTCTGAGGAGAGCTCAGTTTTAACACTGGGCTTTGTTTACAGCAGCCACCAAAAGCTGGGGTGTGGTGAGTTTACCATCAGGGCTATTTTTATCTCAGGTGTTCTAAAAGAGTACTGCCTTTGAGGAAAAAGCTATTTCTGGGATGTGCAGGGTTACATCAGAGATCATGAGGGATGATCATCCAGACCCCTTTTGTTCTAATAATCTACGAGCTTCAAGTTATATCTCTTAATCTCTGCTTAGAAACCCCAGGGCCAGTGAAACTCAGGTTAATGACTGGTAGAGTTTACACACCCTGGCACCACTAATATTTCTGACTCTGGATAATTCTTCAGCAGCTCATGACGTGATGACTACAAAAGCATCTCCATTGACTTGGTGTGTTGTGCTGGGGCAGGACCATGTTGTTTTCTGAATGAGGTGGTGGTAAAAACTCCTATTTCCCTTAAAAATCTGTTTCTCACCATGTAAAAGAAAAAAAAATGAAGACCACATCAAAGGCTGTGATTTCTCATAAGCTATAGAAAACAGAGAGCAAAATCAATTAGTGTAGTCTTTCTTTATGTGGCTAGAAGGGTCTTTCAGTTAAATATATATATGTACACGCATACATCTATGGGCATATACACATACATACATTTTTCTATACATCCATATGTATGTATACATACACACACATGCACACATGGAACTGTAGAATTGAAGAATGTTAAGGATTTGGAAAGGACCTAAAAGATCATCTAGTTCCAACACCCTGCTCTGGGCAGGGACACCTTCCATTAGACCAGGTGGCTCAAGGTCTTGTCCAACCTGGTTTTGAACACTGCCAGGGTTGGGGCATCCACAACCTCCTTGGGCAGCCTGTTCCAGTGTCTCACCACTCTCACACTAAAAAAATTCCTCCTAATATCCAACCTAAATTTCCTCTCTTTCAGTTTGTACCCATTACTCTTTGTCCTATTGCTACAGCTTCTCTGGCTCCTCTGAAGGTTCCCCTTCAGGTACTGGAAGGTTGCTCATAGTTGGAGAACTATGAGTTCCCCACACAATCTCCTCTGGGCTGAACAGCCCCAACTTTCTCAGCCTGTCTTTGTGTGACAGGTGATCCAGTCCTCTTATCAGCTTCATAGCCCTTTTCTGGACTTGCTCTGACAGTTCCATGTCCTTCTTATATTGGGGACACCAGAGCCGCAGGCAGTATTCCAGGTGGGGTCTCAAAACAGGAGAATGGGACGGGGGGAACCTGCTGGCCACACTCCTTTTGAGGCAGCCCGGGACTCTGTGGGCTTTCAGCGCTGCACAGCACACGAAGCGCAGGTAAGTGGACACAGACACACCTGCACATGGACACACACACACCTGCACAGGGCACACACACACACCTGCACATGGGCACACACCTGCACATGGACACACACACACCTGCACATGGACACACACCTGCACAGGGACACACACACCTGCACATGGACACACACACACCTGCACAGGGCACACACACACCTGCACAGGGACACACACACCTGCACAGGGCACACACACACCTGCACAGGGACACACACACCTGCACAGGGCACACACACACCTGCACAGGGACACACACACCTGCACAGGGCACACACACACCTGCACAGGGACACACACACCTGCACAGGGCACACACACACCTGCACAGGGACACACACACCTGCACAGGGCACACACACACCTGCACAGGGACACACACACCTGCACAGGGCACACACACACCTGCACAGGGACACACACACCTGCACAGGGCACACACACACCTGCACAGGGACACACACACCTGCACAGGGCACACACACACCTGCACAGGGACACACACACCTGCACAGGGCACACACACACCTGCACAGGGACACACACACCTGCACAGGGCACACACACACCTGCACAGGGACACACACACCTGCACAGGGCACACACACACCTGCACAGGGACACACACACCTGCACAGGGCACACACACACCTGCACAGGGACACACACACCTGCACAGGGCACACACACACCTGCACAGGGACACACACACACCTGCACACGGGCACACACACACCTGCACACGGGCACACACATCCGCACACGGGCACACACACACCTGCACACAGGTGAGCGGGCACACACAGCGCGGGGCCTGGGCACTGGACTACAACTCCCGCCATGCCGCGGGGAGGGCAGGGGGCGCGGCCCAGCTCAGCCCCGCCCCCCGGTGTGGCGCGCGGTGAGGCGGGGCGGGGGGGCGGCGCGCGGCAGTCGGTGTGAGGGCGGCGGAGCCGGCGGCGTCCGTCAGCATCGGCTTCTGCTCCCCGGCTGCTTCTCGGCAGCTGCTGCGCTGCTCCTGCTGCTCCCCGCCTGTGGCTCGCAGCACCGCCCGCCGGAGCCCTGCCGATCGGAGGCGAGGGCTCTGAGGCTTCTTCTCTTGTCGCCCAGTCGGAACTATCGCCCTCCGCGCGGCCGTGAGGAGGCTGAGGCTGCCCCTTCCCCCCGCTCCCGGCCTGCCGGCGTGGGGTGCCTCTCCTGCCCGTTTCCTTCCTCCCCGCGGTGAGTATCGCGCCTGTCGCGACACAGCCCCATCCGCGCTGCCGAAGGGGTGGGGAGCCTGCCCGGGGCCTGCCCCTTCCCTGCCTTCCTCGGGCTCCTTCCTCCCCTCCCGCCGCCCTGCGCGCTTTGTACTGCGCCTCGCAGGGCTCCCTTGTTGTGGTTGTTTCTAAAATAATTCTCCGTTCTTTTTTTTTTCCCACCGGCGTTTTGGAAGTTTTTTGTCTTCTTTTATTTTATTTTGTCTTTTTTTTTTTTTGTCTTTTTTTATTTAATCTTTTTTTGTGCTTCCCACCCACCCGGAGTTGGCCCCGCTCTGGGGCTGAATGTGCTGGGGAAGCTCTTTGTCATGGAGCGGCTGCCAAGCCGTCTGCCCTCGGGAAAAACATCACTTAAAAAAAAAAAAAAAAAAGTCGCTCAATACTTGAACACCAGGGTTCTGTTGAATTCGGGGGTGGATGGGTTTTTTTTTGGCGGCGGTAGTGGTATATGTGTATTTTTTGGGGGTAAGAACGAGTTCTCCCCGCGCCTCCCCCGCCAAGTCCATTGATCGCAGCCTCCCGTGCCGGAGCGCGGAATGGGAGCTGCACGCAGGCGGGTGACAACAAAACAAAGGGGGATTTTGTTTGGCTGTTGTTAACCTGAAAGATCTTGGTGGGAAAGCTTGGCTCTTTTTCTTTGGATTTTTTTTTTTTCCAATCCCTAGCTCTTCCAAATTTGATGATGTTTTACTCTGGAAAAATCTAGCTGGGCGGTGGGTAAGTTGTGTCTTTAATTTTAAGATTCTTGGGGGAATTGCAGGGTTTCTCTCCCATCTCCTCAGCCCTGGCTCTTTTGTGAGCAGCCCGCCGTCCAGCGCAACTTGTGTCCGGTTTTTCTTTTCACTCTTGTTTTCACCTAGTTAAATAAATGATACGTTTTCCGGACGATCTAGTCTTGAAACGAGGGGGACATTTCTGCCTGCAACAGCTGTAGAGAAGATAATCAAAAGGCAGGGGAGAGAAGGAGCGGTTGTTTTTAGCTGAATAATTTTCCTCTGATACAGGGTATATTTTAAAGCAGTTATGTTTTTATACCGGAAGCATTTTTCTTGCCCCCACCCCCCTTGTTTTTGTTTTAACTGCCACCTCGAAAACTGCAGCTACTTCACCTCTGCAAAATGCAGCTTCTGGAATACATAGGAGCAAAAAGCAGTCTGGCTGTAATGCTGGTGTTTCTGGCCTTACAGGCCACCCCTTTTTGGTATTTTTTTCTGGGACTCCTCTGCCTTGAAAAAACACTACTTGGTAAGGAAAATTACAAAGCCTTTCAGCTAGCTAGAAGCTGGCGCTTCTACATCTGAAGGACGATAGGGGTTTTTTTTTGTTTGGGTTTTTTTTTTTTTTTCATTTTGAACGGTATGGGAGGCGGGGGGAGACCCGGGGAAAAAAAAAGGCCGTTTCCGGTTTCTGTTCAGCAGCGTTTCGAATTTTTTTTTCCCACAAAGAAGCAGCCAGATGACTTGTTGATGATACATCTTCAGTTGCTTTTTGTTCCAGAAGGCGCCTGTAGGTTTACTGGAGATGGACAGGCTGCCCAGATCTTCGTTTGCATGTGTTGTTGTGTGGTCTGTGTGGCTTTGTAATGTTTTAGGCCGACAATTTTGGAGTGAGTAATGTGGAGCCAAAGTTCAGACGTCTGCCCAGGACCCTTCCCGCTTTCCTCTCCACCACAGTTCTTTCCCCCATGAAAAAGCGTGGTTTGTTGAAAATTGAGCATTGGTAGTTGGAAAATTAGGCTCTCTTGGTGCTGTGCAAGAGAAGTGTCCTAACTCTTTGAAGTCGTGTGAATGGCCTGGCAGGAAGCTTTAGGAATGCATATTGGTTGTATGTAGGTTGCTCCTGGGTACCTTAAGCTTCAACATCTCCTCTTTCAAATGAATTAAACATGTAGGAGCACCTACTGCTACGATGAGTAAAGTCATGTAATGTGTGCCTCGTGAATGTTTCCATTCTTACTAAACACTGGGGTGTATTTCTCAACACAGCAGGTCACGGTGCTAGTGTTCATCTTGGAAATTAACATTTTGAGTAACTACTAGTGTAAGTTAAAGAGCAGCTTTAGTTTCAGTTAAAGAAGAATTTAATATGCTGCCTATGCTACAACCATTTTGTATTTTGGAGGCAGTCTTGCTTTGTGT
The DNA here is from genome assembly GCA_013400635.1 of Hypocryptadius cinnamomeus. Classification (NCBI taxonomy): domain Eukaryota; kingdom Metazoa; phylum Chordata; class Aves; order Passeriformes; family Zosteropidae; genus Hypocryptadius; species Hypocryptadius cinnamomeus. The sequence continues at coordinate 69,032 of VYZP01067259.1, forward strand.
TAAGAAATCAGGCATGGAAAACAGGATCCTTTCACTTCAGCATTTATAGCTAGTGGCTGAGTTTGTAGTTACTAAATAGAGGATCATGTGCTTGGAGCCAGTGGTATTTAAAACTCTTATTCATTTGTAAGGAGCTAATTACAAGTATTTTTTGATATAAAATGTCTTTTCAGACAAGAACTCTGGAATACAGGAAAGTGGAAAACCCAAAGCTGTTTGTAGATGCTAATCCATGCCCTGAGCTAAAAAAGGGAGAATGAGGGTGTTTCATAAGAAATCAGTCACCTTTAAGTGCATGCTTGTAAGTGAAATTACACAGCTGATTAGCAATTCCTGCTGGATGCCAGTAATTGGAGGTACTTGTTGCTGGCTGGTCACTGTGTGCCTTGCTGGTTAGATTGTAAAAGTTTTGACTGAACATCGGGATGAAAAAGTCCAGCTCCTTTGCCTCCTAGACATTCATTCCTTAATCTCCAGATTCACAGGCATGCTGACAAACTGTCAAAGGAAGTGACAGCAAAGACATGGGATAGGAAGTAGGTCGAGTGCTGCCGAATGCTGCTGAGTTTGTGGAAAAAAAGTGAGCATGTTTCCATCTGATCTTGTTTCTGTTTCCTTTCAGTCTACCTGTTAGCAGGATGCACCAGGATGTGTCACACTGCTGCTGTTGTTCCCCAGTCCTAGTGAAATTAATATTGAATCTCCAGTCAGGCCCAGTTAGTCTACCTGGGTGAAAAGATTCATGGGGAAGAAGGTCAAATAGCAATTTAGTTATGAAAAATAGTGTCAGGCAAAACTTTAGTGGCTCTGTGCTACTTAGGAGATGGTGGGCAGGTCGTGGGATGCATTTCCCTGTCCCTGTGCTGCTGTAGGCTCTCCAGTGGTTGCTTGGGGGTGGGCTGGGGCAATAGGGTAGCATGGCATGTTTTTTGTGGCCTTAAGGTTTTGTAATGGCAATTAGTAGTTACAAGTGGTTGTGTTTCTTCTTTAAAGTGTTTGAATATATGTATTCAAAAGCCTGCTTTTCAAGTTAAAAAAGATGGAAGCTCTTTTTCCTGCTAGAAATCCTCCTGAAACTTAGAAAGAAAAGCAAGCTCTACTTGTTTCTGCCTTCTGCTAAAAGCAGTAAAGACTCTTTGACAATAACTTGATTTACAGAAATATGAAAGTCTTGCACGCTGTGAGTATGTTCTTTTACAAGTATCCTGTATTTATATTGATTTGAAAAGAAGCTTTTTCTTCAAGTAGGCAGAGGTTCTTGAGTGCTTTGCATGAGTGAGTGCACAGCTTTTGGGCTGCCTAGGTGAGCCCTATGGCATGGCTTTCTTTTGCTGACCCATGTGACATGATTTGGAGCACCAAATGTTCCTAGCTGCTCAAAGTGACCTTTCTGGAATAACCCTGTAGTGATGAGTGATTGTGAAATAGTTGACTGGAAGCTACAGGCTTTGCAGGAAAAAGCTGTTGTCCTCTGCTGGCACCGTGTGCTGGAGGTAGGTGCTCATCAGTACCAGTCCTGCTCCAGCAATATCTCCTGGCTGGCATGTGAGGTGGCATTTGGGGACGTGGGCTCAAGTGTGAACGAGTCAGCAGCTTGTTTCGTTGAGGCTGACTGCAGTGCCTGGGTGGGAGTGTTTGGTTAAGGATTGATGGTATCCTCTGGAGCCTGCCATGCAGGAGCACGGCTCAGTTCAGGAACAGGTAATAAAAGTTAATCTGCTGACCTTGGTTTTAATCCATGCTGCTGGATTTAATCACAGTGACTTGAATGCCACCCATGGTACTTATGTAAATGCTGAATTTTGGGCTTGAATCTCATACTCGAGAGCAGAGTGGACTAAACCTTGCAGTGAATTTCTGGCTGTGGTTTCAGGATTGGGAGTATCCTATAATTTTACTTTTCTAATTAAAGCTATATTGCAGTTTTTAGATTAGATGTGGTCAAAACCTCTTACTCTGGTCCAGTAATTATATTCCTGTCAGGAAGAGGATTTGTTCAATTCACACTCACTTTCCTTGTTCACCTGAATATGTTGTAGAAGACTTGGGGTATGTGTCAATGTTGGCTCCAAATGCTCTTGTTATGCCTTGATGTTGGCTAGACAGCCATGCCAACCAGATGTTTTTCTGTGCCAGCCTTGTTTGTAGAAGTTAATTGCATAGATGTGTTTTTAGAAGGGAGAAAAGCATTCCTTGTGAGAAGTTTTTTTTTAATAGTACAGAGATATTTGGGGCAGGGAGATTCTGGTCTGGCTACATCAGGGTGTATGCATCTGTGTGACCAGCAAGGAGTATATTGAAAGGCTATGGTTAAATAGGCCCAAACCAGAAATGATCTCTGGAATATTTTTTTGTTGTTATTATTAAGGGTGGTTGATAATATGAATAGCTACTAGATAATATTTTGTGGATTTATTGAGGTTTTGTGTGACTGGGATATATGAATGTGTAGGTACTTGCAGGTTATGGGTTTGGAGTAAGTTAGTCAAGTAGGATTCTCTGGGGGATAGTTTGTTGGAGCTAGGACTTGAAGATACAAAACCAAAAAAATACCCCAAAGCAACCAAAACCCAGAAAGATAATAAAGCTCAAATCCCTGCCTGGCCAGAATTTTCTGTTAAGTAGACCACCATCAATGGGTTTTTTCCTTCCATTGCCAATTGGTTCATGTGTCTGGATGTACTTAGCTGCTTGTATTTCAAGTTTGTAATGTTTCTGTACCCTTTGGGTTTCATTACAAATGCTTAAAAATACTCTTTTCTGAGCTGGGGTATCTATTTTCCTTACTTTATGGACAAGGTAGGGAAGAGAGATTGAATTTGAGGGCACCGATTTGGTTTTTGTTGAGAAGACTGTTGAGATTTGACATTGGTGGAGCTCAAGGCCTGCAAGAATTTGTGAAGACATAGTGAGAAGAAACTTGGTGATGTGATTTGTACATCTCACACTGCCCTGCTTGTCTCTTCAGTGTTTCTGCTTAGTTATCTGAACCATGCAGTGAGCAACTGGAAAGTTGCAGCTGTTGGGTTAGTTTGTCCCTGCCAGCTTATCGCCATGGATGGTAACCCCTTGATCTGGGCCAAAACCTCTAATGGCTTCATTGTTCTTTGGGTCAGGGCAGTCAAACTGGCATCTCTGGGTTAGGTCTAGCTTGAAACTTTTCACCCAGCTGGTTATCTTTGCCCAGGAATTCATCAGTGATGTCTGGAACAGCTTGCAAGGCACCTGGGTAGAAGTGTGGGCTTTAGGAAAGGCAGCTCGTGTGCCTGTGCAGCCTGCACATAGGGCTCCCTTAAACATCACGTCCTTTGGGGCACTGTAAGACAAGGTTGAACTAGTCACAGAATTAGGCTTGGGGTTACATGTTTGTAGCTTCTTTCCTTGTGTCAAGATCATGCCTTTCCAAAATGCCCACTTTCTCTGTTCCCAGATCCTTCTGCTTTTAATAGTCTAGCAATATTAAACAGTAAGGACTTGATTTTTAAGATCATACAAGCTTTGGGTACTGCATCTGTATTTTCTTTGTCCTAAGACAAATTGTTCGTGTTAAATGATAAAAGTGGTCCCTGAAGAATTTCTGCTGAGAAATCTCAAGGCTCCTCTTCTCTTTAAATGTTAGTATGTATACTGAGATTTTTGTCTCATGTTACCTTGATATCCTTTCTACTTATCTGAAGCAGTTGTAGTTCCATGCAATATTTTTACGAGAATAATTATTGTCTTAATCATGATTTAACACAAGTCTCAACAGGGAATATAAGCAATGATCCTTATGTCAGATCATGGAGTTGAACTGTTTATTTGGTATGAGGTTAGGGGTAAAAATGCACAATTCATCATATATGGAGGCTTACTATAAGTAATTTACTTACTTTTAAAAGAACTTGTTGCTCATTTTGCTTTTTTAATGCACCTCTTGGGATAAACTGCTATATTCTAAAAATGTCAGTTCTGTCATTTCCTAGTAATTTCTTTTCTTTGTTTGGTTTGGTTTACTTTTTTCCTGAACCACTTCAAATACTCTGAGGAATGCTCAATGTGGAAGAGAATAAATGCGGGTAGATATTTGAGTTGCTGTGTTTAGATTGCTGCTGTACTTTAAGGATAGCAGAAAATGACTTTGAACTTCTGTGTTGCAGTGCAAGAGAGTCAAGTGGCTTCAGCCCTTACTAATGTTGGAGGTAGGGTATGTGCTCCCTCTTGGATTTGGATCTGACTCCTTTTTTCTGGGCAACTGCCATCTTTTGAATTTAGCAACATGCTACAAAATCTTCTGATAGAAACTGGGAGAGTTTCTCCTTGTGTCAGAAACCAGAGTAATTTACTTAATATTTGAGAAGCCAGAGTTATGGACTGTTCAGTCAACACTGCTCTTTTCATCTTCATGATCAAGCTTTCATGGTAATTAGGTTTCAGATTTAGGATGCTGCTTTCAGATGTTCACAAAAAACTGTATCATGCCCACAAGTGGCACGAGCACACTGTGTGTGCAGTTGAATAGTTACAAGGGGAGAAGATAATAGTCCAGCTGTAAAACAAGTCATTGTGGTAACACCTAATTTCAGCACCCACTAATTGTTGGGGTATGTATTTAATGTACTTTCAGTAAAGAGCTGGGAGACAACCAGCTTGAATGGTCTGAAACTTAGAGACAGTCAGTTAAAAACTGCTTTTTGACAGGGCAAAGGTGTGACAGTTCTTCAGTAGGTAGTGCAGAGAACCAGAAGGCCCAAGAGCAGACACTTAATGTTTCATTTGTTCTTTTTCTTATGTGATAATGCTGAGGCAGATTTGTGATGGTAGTGCTGACACTTCAGATAAACACTGCTTCCTGCTCCAATCTGCTGTCCTTGTGTCTCATAAAGTTAAAAGATTGTGTTTTAATATACATACATACATATATATATATATACACACACACACACACACATATCATATATATTTATAACTGCACTTCATACCCTGGGATTAGCAGACCAAGCCTTAGACAAATTACATTGTAATGCATATTAGTCTGAGGATAGGTGATCACCCCTTTGTGCTTAGATGATTTTCATGGCCAAGTCATCATCTCTTGATTCCTGTGGTAGGTGGATCCATCATACTGGATCTTGGTTTTTTTTCTTTATTAATAAGGTAATTGCTATGCTGCTGGTAGCCACATCAGTTGTTTTAGTATTTATTAGATGCTGCATTTGGTGGATGTGAAATATCATTCCAGTTGAGCTTTCCCTTTTGGTGCAGCGTGAGCTGTTGCCTGTTGGGTGAGGTTTCTGTAAACTGCTCAAGGTTTTTCCTGAGGGCTGGAGTGTACCATGGTGAGAGAAACAGCTTGGTGAGGTTTTTTCTCTTGTTTATTTTGAAAGAAGTGATGTATTACTGTATTAAGGCTGTCAGCCACCTGCTGGAGTTGAGGAACTCAACTTGATCATGCAGGCAAATAAATGCACAAATAGCTTTTATTTTTATCTTTTTTTTTTTTTTTCTTGCATGTGTGCATATTTATGCAGCCAGTATTGTGGCCAGTATTTTAACTTTGTCAGAGGGTTTCTGAGCAGCAGATGTGAACATAGGGTAGGTTCTTGTACCTCTCACTGCTGGCTGAGAAAGGTCAGGGTGCTCTAGTAGAAAGTGTGGGCTTATAAACCATTTGGGACTTAGATACAGCAAATACTTTTGAATTCTTGTGCCAATATATATGGGCTAACTAATTTTTTCCTCACTGAAATAAGCATTCATATATCACTCTTCTGAGGTGTGCACAGACAGCAAGAGGAACCTCTGCCTCAAGAGGAGAAACATTACAAAAATTTTTGTTGCCTTTCCCTTACTCCCTCAACTTTGAGGAGGGACTTGTTCCAGTTGCCAATGTATAAACAGGAGCAGAGGAGCCTGATCCAAAAGGTGAGGGAAGAGTTAATGCTTATGTTAAAGCCAAGAGAGATCAGTCATAGGGAGGAGTGAACATTATCATGTTAATAATCACGTGTCCGGTGTCTTTCAGTCTCTTGAGTCTTAGAGTCTCCACAACAGCAAGTATTGTAGACATTCTGCTATTGTTTTACAGCTGTTAATGAGGAGGAGTAAAAGTCAGATTTATCTGGCTGCTTTATATAGTTTATAACCTCAATCACCAAGAAATAACAGCTTTAAAGATTCAGATAGTGCTTGGCTAACATGTGGAGTGAGATGGCATGAGAAGTTTCTTGCCTCACTTTGGGCTGGTGTCAAGTGTAGCATTGCCTATTTCTTCTTCTCTTGCTGCTCCAGTTTCCCAGGGCTGCAGCTGATACATAACAAAGCTGGAATTGTGCTCCGCTCTCCTGTTCAGTTAGGAAAGAGTGCAGGACATAGGAGATGGCAGGGAGAGGAACCTGTGTGCTGAGATGGTGCAGGATGTCTCCAGAGCCCCAGATGGATCTTAGGCTTGTCTCTTGTTTTTTGTCCTTATTTTAAGAAAGGTAAGGAACTCACAGGTGTGTTGATTCTTAATTTGTTAATGCTTGGAGTCTGCTATTGAAATGCAAGAAAGTATTCAGCTACTAATGAAACCTTGTTCTGCTTTGAGGCATGTAAACTAATGAAGTACCAATAAAGGGGAAGGTGGTTGAAAAAAATGATAGTGCAGCCTGAGTTCCCTGAGTTCAGGCTTCCCATTTTTCTTCTGCTTTGTCTGTCAGATGTTTGGAAGTGTCAGCATGACTGAGGACCAGCTAGAAAGCTTACGTGAGGCACAAACCTGATGCTGAGCAGGAAAGCACGGTGTTTTGGAATGTGGGGAGGTCTAGCATCTGTTTGTAACCTTTTGTCACAAGTGGAAGGGATTATAGAATGACAAATAGTGATTCTTTGCCAATGGGCATGGGTTCCATTTTGCATTGCACAAAGCATGCCAATTAGATTTAATACAAATGTTCCCCCAGAAAGATCACCTTGATTTAATTTTTTTTCAGATGCATAAAGTAGAAATGAACTGAGGCTCTCTGTTTGTTCTTTAAAGACTAAGTACTGTATTTCTAGCTCTTGGCAGACATTGTCCACAAGTACTTCATGTTCCATTGGGCTTACGCCAAATTTAATGTACCGTGTGTACTGAAAGCATCAAAACCAGACTTACTTTAATTTTAGATTTTACAGTTACTGTTATTGATTTTTCTTAGAGCTGTTCCATCCAATCTGCTATCATCTTAATTTTTTTCCCTGCAGGAGTTTGGGGAAGAGCCATGACAGTCTTTATTTGTGTGGCTAGGGAGTGTTCATGTCAGTGAGAGCTGTAGATCAGACATCTCTGCAGTGGCCAGACTCTCCATTAGTAGAAGCTAAATCAGCACACTGCGTTATTTGTGAGCTCTCTCCTTCAATACTGACTGATATGTTGTGACTGAGGACAGTGTTAAAAGCAGAGTCTGTCAACCCTCTTTCAAGAAACTTGATTTTAATAAAATACTGAGACAGGAAGCTGAACACACCAAAAATTGTGAAGTTTGATTTTTCAGCACTTCCATGTTGTATGAATAGAAAGAAGCCTGACAGAAAGACCTTGGGCTCCGAAGAGACAAAAAAGGGATGAGGTAGGGGAGAGACGCAGAGCACAAGTAGGAATTGTGGTAGGTAGACAAAGAGAGGAAGGAAATAACTGAGGGAAAGAATAGGATAAAGTGCAAAACTGCCAACCAGTATGGCTGGAGCATTTGTAATGCTACAGTCCTTAGGTCTGCTGATCCCTGCCTGACAGCTGTGTCGGCTGGCCTCAAATTTTGGCTGTTCATCTTTTTATTTTCAACCCTCAAGGCCAAGTAGCTATGCATGAGCATGGCTTCTGGCCAGGTGGCTCATAGAGTGGAGCAGGATTCCCCTCCATTGTGTTGATGTGGAGCAGCATGGCATTTGGTGAAGCCTGGGTTTTCCCTTTCACTCCTCCTGCTGAGGCTGCTTTTATTAAGTGGCAGTCTGGTCTGGTTTCTGCTTTGCAACTTTAACAACTCTAGCAGAGGATAAAGTTGCTCAGAGACCTACATCTGAGTGCTTCAGAGACCTGCATCTGGGTGGGGAGTCTCTCTTGATAAAGACTTAAATCGCAATGCATTCTACATTCCCTGTTAATAATAATCCTTGTAGTTAAAGTATGTGGGAATTCCAAGTTAGTTTGTATTGTAAGCTTAACCATGGCAGTTGGTGGTTTTTCTTAGACCTCCCTCTTATGCTGAAGTACTAAGGATGGTTTTAAGTCAGGTATCTAGTTCTCAGCCATAGTTTATATTTCAGACTTGACTTCATCTCAGAGATGTTGATTAGTCTTTGGGAATGTTACTTAAGCTTTGAAAATCTTCAGATATTATCTCACAATCTTCAAAGATTGTATTTTGTGACCTACACCTGTCTTCTCATTCCACTCCTATTCAGCTGTTAATTGAATGTGTTTGCCTCACTAACCAGTAGCCTCCTATGATGGAGCGACTGCACCAGGGAACAGAGGAAAAGCCAGAAATGTCANTCTTTGCCAGGCAGTGTCAGAAAATGCTTTCCCATCACACAACCAGGTGACCAGTTCAGAAGAATTGTTGGTGGAAGAGTTTTCCAACTGGACCATAACCTGTGTTAATGTTGGTGTATCCCAGGTTTTATTGTAGCAACTGATTATGGAGGTACCTTGCATTAATGTGAGCAGACAAAATACTGCCCTATGAAGAGAAGAAGTGTACAGGAAATGACTAAACCTTGATGAAGACAGAACTATAGGTTGTTCCAAGTGTGTTTTTGTGACTGAGACAGAATTTTAATTTTTTTCATTTGTTGCTGTTACTGTGTTTGTTTTCAAGCTTAATTTTACAAC
>VYZP01067260.1:35907-66083 GCA_013400635.1 Hypocryptadius cinnamomeus
CTCCCCGCCCCCCCTGCGCGGCATCCCCGCCCCTGCCCTCACTCCCGCCCTCCCTGCCCGGCATTCCCGCCCCTGCCCTCACTCCCGCACTCCCTGCCCGGCCCTCCCGCAGCCCCGGGCCGCAGCCGCTGCCATCCGGGCCCGTGCCCGCTCCGGGCCGTGGGGCAGCGCCCCCGGTGCCGTGGGGGACACGGGCGGCCACGGGCGGTGCCAGCAGGAGCCCTGGTGATGCCGAGGGATGCGGAGCCGCTGCTCCAGCTGTGCCAGTGCCCCAGTGCCGCGATGGGAAGGGAAAATAAATAAATCCTCTTCCCGCCCCCCCCGCTGCAAAATCTCCAGGAATTACACAACAGCCACCATCAAACCCAGGCCTGGCCGTGCACCGGCGCACACGGCACCCCTGTGGGCACTCCCGTGGGCACTCCCGTGGGCACGGCTCCGGCTCCACAGCCCCAGGGTGCCCCCGGCCCCACGGCCAGGTGCTGGGGGGGACAGGGCAGTGGGGCACCCCACAGCATCGGGGCTGGGGAGTGTCCCCACAGCCCTGGGACAGAGGGGACGGGAGGACAGGGGGATAGGCAGGGAGCAATGGGTAAAGGAGGCAGGGAGCAGGGCAGGGCAGGTGCAGACGGACAGGAAGGGGTTAACTGGCAGGGGAACAGGCAGGGAATGGGCAAGAAGGACGTAAAGGGTGGGTACGGGGGCAGTGGGGCAGGCAGAAAACAGGGAATGGGGCAGAGAGAGGGGCAGGGAGCAGGGGCAGGGGTAGGGAGCGGGGCACGGTGAGGACAGAGGGTGTCAGGGCTCAGACAGGGAGCAGGGCAAGGGGCACACAGGGAGCAGGAGGGCTGTGGGGTAGGCAGGGAGCAGGCAGGGAGTGGGATTAGGGCCAGTGGGGCAAGCAGGGCTCAGGCACGGAGCAGGAGCAGTGGGGCAGGCAGTGTGGCAGTGGCACAGGTGCAGCATCAGGGCACTGGGGCAGGAAGGGAGGAGGGGCGGAGGGGCAGGCAGGGAGGGGGCAGAGTGTGGGACGAGGGCAGTGAGGCTGCAAGAGTGCAGGCAGGGAGTAGGAACAGTGGGGCAGGCAGGGAGGGGGCAGAATCAGGGCAGTGGGGCAGGCAGGACACATGGGATCGCGGCGGTGCGGCCNCGCCCCCCGCGCCGCCCCGCACCGCCCCCGGCCGCGGCGGCCATGGGAAATGTAGTCCGGGGCCGCCCGCCCCGGCGGGCTCTCGGGGCCGGGGGGGCGGTCTTGGAGCGAACCTGGAGCCGGGCATCCCCCCCGGCATCCCCTGACTTCCCCCGGCACCCCTGGGCGTGGCCCCGGCATCCGCCCGGCATCCCTCAGCGTCCCTCGACATGGCCTCGGCCTCACCTGGCGTCCCCCCGGCATCCCCCAGGCACGCCCAGCGTCACCTGGCATCCCCTCGGGTCCCGTGACACGGCCCCAGCGCCGCTCCAGCATCCCTGGCATCCGCCCGACATCCCCTCGGCGTGCCCTGGCATGGCCCCCGCATGCCCCGGCATCTCCTGGCATCCTCGGGCAGCTCCCCGAATTCCGGCGGCCGCAGCACCGCTCCCGCAGCCCTTGCAGCCCCGGCTCCCACCCCGGCTCCCCCATCTCTGCTGTCCCAGCCCTGGGGACACTCGGGACTGGGGCAGGTTTGAACAGGCTGGGCAGAGGCGGCTGAGCCGGCCCAGGGGCAGGGGAGCAGGAGCCTGTCGCAGCCGGGGACCCCTCTGCAGAGGGATGGGGTGAGGGATCCGGGCTCCTGCTGCAGGACCCAAAGCCTCTGCTGGTGCCCACTGTGGGGTCTTTCCCTGGGATGGTGCCCAGGGGGCTCTTTCCTCCCTCCCTGGGACGCTGCTGTTGCACCACACGCCTCTCCCTGGATCTGGGAATGTTTTAGAGCCAGGCAGCTCCTGGCATCTCCCCTGGCATCAGCTGCTGCAGGTTCAGCACTTCCTCTCCCCGATTTTCCTTTCTAAATTGCACCATTACTGCGGGATGGAAAAGGCAGATATTTCATGTGGTGAAGGGAACTCTGGCTGCTTTGAAGAGGGACGGGGAGCAGCGCGGCTCAGAGCCGTGGTTCCCACCATGGTGCCACCAAGATGTTCCTTCCAGGGGCTCAGGAAGGATGACACTCACGGACAACACCGAGCAAATCCCTGGAGGACACAGTAACGCTGCCCAGCTGCCCCTGGCCCAGAGACAGCTCCAAATCCCCGTCAGGGCGGATCCTCTCCACCTTCACCAGCGCCGTGCTGCCAGTAAGGTCAGTCTGAGCACCCCACGCCTCCGGCTCCAGCCCTCCCTCCTTCCCACGGTGACAGGGCTGTCCCCTCGCGTCCGTCCCAGCATCGCGGGGCCGCTGAACCTCCAAGATCTGATATTGCCGGCCCAGATGGGTCACAGCCAATTATCGTCAGAGCAGCCCATTTCAGCGCACACCGCCTGACAGCGCTGCGCTGACGGGAGCCCGGCGCTGGCCCCAGCCGCGGGGGCAGCGCAAGCTCCTCCTGCCCCGCAGCCTCCCTCCTGCCCCTCCTGCTCCCCAGACCCGCCACCAGCAGCTGTCACACCCCAGCCGGCCTCTCCTCGGGCTCTGCTGGGCACCTGGAGCAGCAGGAGCCACAGCCCGGCCGTGCTGCTGACACCCGGCAGACCAGGGGAGCTCTCCTGGCACGAGGGAGCTCATGGCCTTCCCACAGGCTGATAAGCTCCCTGGGAGAGGCTTTAATCACATTTCCCTGTTTGCTGCTCCAGGAGACAGAGATAATGAAGGGTGGGATGGAAGCAGTGTCTGTGCAATCCCTGCAGCAGGAAAATGGGGAAAGGGAGGAGAGGAGCAGGGGGCACAGCCAGGGAGCTGCTCCCACCCCTTATCCCTGGGCTGGAAGGGACAAGTGACAAACACCAAACCCCTGCTCTGTCCTGGCTGAGCTGTGCTGGAGCACAAGCCTTCAACCTCTGCAGGATCCTGTCTCATCCCATCCCATCCCATCCCATTCCCATTCCCAAGCCCGGGAGGCACCAGGCTGTGCACTCCGTGTTTCGGTCCCTGTGCAATGTGAATCACTCTGCACCGGGCAGGAGCGAATTCCCGGCAGCAGGGCTCGCTGCCCGGGGCCTGCAGCATCCCTCTCCTCCCCTCTCCCGACTGGAACCGGCCGCTGTGCCTGGCACGGGGCTGTGCCGCCGGGAGGAGCACATCGCCCCACCTGCCATCTGCCACCTGGCCCGGCGGTGCCCGTCGCACCGGTGACATATGGCACCGGACGGGGCTGGCGCTGTGCTCGGGGCTGTGCCCGCTCCCGCCCCGCCCCGCAGGGCTCCATCCTCCGGGAGAGCGGACCCGGCCCGTGAGGAGCAGGGGCACAGGCGGCCAGAGCCTCTTGTCCCCAGCGCGAAGTCCCGCGGGTGGTTCGTGGGGATGCCCAGGGCACACCGAGCCCACGCTGCCCTCCGGGGCCCCAGGCCCAGCCCCCAGAGCTGGGACCAGGCACAGAAACGCGCAGGAAGGTGCCGGCACTTCCCGCCCCAGGAGCAGCTCCCGGTGCCACCGGCAGGGACACGGGGCCGGTGCCCGGCGCCCGGTGCCCAGCCCGGCTCCCGCGGTGCTGCCTCTCTCCCGGAGCTGCTCCGGGGGGTGTGAGCATCACCCGCTGCGTGGAGTGCTGATTTCCCCTCCCACTGAATGAACGCATTTTAATGAGGTTTATGGATGTTATAAATACACAAACCGGGAGCAAAGGAGCCCCGTGTCCCGGGTAAGGACCTGGGGTGTTTGCCAGGCAGCAGGAGGAGAAGGGGGGATTTTTTCTCCCCTCTGTAATTATTGCAGGAAGGCGAACAGCAGGACAGGGAGGTGTCAGGGCAGTGCAGCTGTTCTAAGGAATGCCCTGTATTCCACGTCCTTTGGGTGATTTTCCCAACAGCTCCCTGGGATCCATCTCACCACCAGGGAGAAGGGAGCGTGGCAAGGCTCGGCTCATTTCCCATGAGCACAGGGCAAGATCTGCCCCCTCCAAACATGGTTTAGGAATAGAGCCATGTTTATGGAGAAGGGGGAGCAGGGTCCTGTGAGGAATGAGGGCTCAGGGAGAGTTGCAGGCTCCTTTTCTGGAATCGCACCCATAATCCAGACCCACCACAACCCCCCTGCTGCAGCCAACCTCGCTCTCCAGGGAATTACAGGAGGGATAAACGAATGAATGCTGGCTAATTAAGCAATTAATTACTGCAGGCTCTCTGGGCAGTGCCTGGTGCAGCTGCAAACCTCCCAGAGCCACCCTTCACTCCTCACACCCATCACCCCTCCGATGGGCAGCAGGGGAAGCAGGGGGGGATCGGAAATTAAAACGCTATTGGAAAGTTTAATTTTATCTTCATCATTTGTCATCCCGGCCGCGGCGCTGGAGATCGCTCCCTGCGGGGCTGGATTTCCACCCGGGGGGCAGAGGGTATGTGCCCGCGGGCAGGACCCGCTCCAGCGGCGTTCCCAAGTGTTAGCGCATCCCTGGGATCCCGCTGGCCTTACGGGGTCAGCGACCTCGGGCATTCTGCCTCGATGGGCACGGCTCGGGAGCGGGAGGGATCCCGCAGGCACTGCAGCCACAGCGGCTCCTCTGCCTCCTGTGCAGACTCTGATTAACGGGCAGAGCGCCTGGCTCTCGTGTTTCCAGCCACGGAAGGATCCAAATGAAGGCTGGCTGTCCCTGATTAACCATTACCCTTCCCACGCCTGTTCCCAATGCCGGGATTGTGCTCTGCTGTGCCGTGCCACCCCTGTACAGATCACTGCTGCTGCTGCTCCACGACAATTAAAACCAGGAGCAGTGTCTGATGATATTTATTGAGGGAACATGAGGATTGCTTCATCTTCCTCTTGAATTACGTCTTCCTGCTTGGGAAGAGTGGACACAGAACCACCTGGCTGCCCCACACCCACAGCAGATCCCACCCCTGGTGTCCCACAGGGCTCCTAGAGACCTTTGAGATGTTTCACGAACCAGGAGAAACGTGCTGGTACTGGGGAAAGCCTTGTGCTGCTCGTGGGGTGAGCACGCCTTGGAAAGCCTGGCCTGTGTGCCTGGTTTAGCTGGGACGTGGGGATGGAGGGAGGAAGGCCCCAGCGCTGCTGTGCTGAGCCCCCAGAGGGTGCAGGGCTGGACACGCAGGTACCAAAGGCCAGAGCCCCGCTCAGTGCCCAGGGCTGTCACCAGAGCTGGGACATCTCGCTGCCCAGGGCTGTGACAGGGGCGTGGGCATCACACTGCTTGCAGATCCCTCGCAGCCAGCAGGGCGACACTGATGACAAATGACACTGGCCCTGTAATTACAGCCAGGCTCTGCTCAGCCAGTGCTGCTGCATTATTGAGAGCAACCAAAAATACTCCCAGCTCAGTCATTAATGGGTCTGGGCCTCATGGCGAGCCAGGGCTGCCTCACCCTGGGCTGGAGAGGGGAGAGGGGACAGCCTGGAATGTGCTGCAGAGGTGTTCACACATCCCCCACTCCACAGGAACGAGGCCCTGGGGGAGCAGAGCACCTCAGAGGGTTTGGGATCCTGGTGGGCAAGTGGCACTAGGATAACATCCCTTGCCTTAGTGTCAGTGTCCCCGCTGAGCCTGGCTGCTCCAGGAGATGCTCTGCTCCAGGGGAGTGGAGCAGGGCAGGCTCCTCTCTGCCAGCACCACTGAATTCCCTCTGCTGAGGGGCTCCTTCCTCGGCAGACCCCAGCATGGACCCAAACCTCCTCCCTCTTCCCCTCCAGGAGGAATGCCATCCTTTCCTGGGAGCTGGCCTGTGCCCAGCTCGCTCAGCCCAGAGGTGGGGTGACTGTGCCTGTGCCAGATGTGCTCATGTGCAGCCAGATGTGCAGGTGCTCAGAGCAAGATGCACAGGGAGGAGTTAACCCACACCTCCAACAAGCGCACCACCTTGGGCTGACGCTCCTCCAAAGCCCAAGAGGAGCCCCAAAAGAAACCAGAAAAAAAGTGGTTTTTCCATTTTCTGATCCTTTTTCCATCAGAAAGGAGTTTGGTGGAACATTGTCATCTCACAGGTGTGTGGCCAGGCACAGTGTCCCATCTGCCACTCTGTTTACCAGAACACCCTCTCCTGAGTGAGTCATTGCCCCGGTGAGCAAGGCAGTGACCAATGGGGCAGTGACTGCAGGGGACATGAAAGGCTTGGCCAGGACAGTGACAGTGACATCTTCTGCCGCGTGCCACAACAAGGGAGCACTGAGCAAAGGTCACTCAGCAGTGTGGGCAGGGGACAGGCACCACCTCCCAGGGCTCCAGCGGGGTCACAGAGCTCCCAGTGCCCAGGACGGCTCTGAGAGCTCTGTCACAGCCCAGCGGGGACAGGCCGGCCGGGACGAGGCAGCGCCTCTGGTCCCCGAGCAGCCCGGAGCCCCTCGTGCCTGCACTGAGCGGGGAGGGGCACCCACAGCCGCTCTGGGCTCCGCTCTGCCCCCTGCTCACTTTCCTCCCTGGAATTCCTTCTTTCCCTTCTTTCTACCTCTCGGCAGCACGGTGAGGATGGATGCTGGCTCGGCCGGGCTGCTCATCACTCTCCTCCTCCTCCTCCTCCTCTCCGCCCTGTGGTTCCTGGTCTGGAGGAGTGACCCGAAGAGGAGCCGGCTGCCTCCTGGCCCAGCTCCGTGGCCCATCCTGGGCAACCTGTGGCAGAAGGATGTCCTGCCCCTCTACAGGCACTACGAGAAGGTAAGGGACAAGGGACAAGTGGCTGTGCTGGACCCATTTGCAGGACAGCAGGACAGACAGCGGGAAAGTCCCATGCCAAAATAAAAGGGGAATCCCACGGGTGACTCTTCCTACCTTTCTTTTCTCTTCTTCCCTCCCTCATCTCTTGCTCTACCAGAATTGCTTAAATCCCTTCTGCTGGGAGCAGAATCAACCCTGTGATTGAAGCCTTTCTCCTGTAAGGCACCCACGTAGTGACAATGCCCCTCAAGGGCTGCAGTGCCGCTGCTGTCCAGAGCTGCTCCAGGAGATGATGCTTTGAACCCCCGAAGTGGCACTGGGATAAAACCCACAGGGACAGGGACAGGGCTGGGAGAGGGATGAGGTCACGGTTTTGAGGGAGGCACATCCCCTCCCTGCTGGCCATTCACCAGTGCTGTGGGCTCAAGTCCCAGTTTGAAAGGAAGTGAATGAACTGGTGTGGGACCCTGGCTCACAGAGCTCCCCATCCCCCCAGCTCAGCAGCACCTACGGCCCCATCTTCACCGTGTGGCTGGGGCTGAAGCCGGTGGTGGTGCTCTGTGGGTACGAGGCAGTGAAGGACGCCCTGGTGGGACACTCGGAGGAGTTTGGGGGCAGACCAGCGATCCCCCTCCTGATGCAGCTCTCCAAAGACTACGGTGAGTGCCTGGATCTCTGCTGGATCCATCTGGGTGAGCAGATGGCCACACCCCTAGTCTAGGGAAGGGCTCAGCAGCCAAGACCTCAAACACCCATTTCCTGCTCTGTAAGGCCCTTCAAGTCCTACAGCCCTTGTCAAAGACAGTATTAATCCCAGTTAGGCAGTTCCAGCTTTGTTCTGGGCTGCTGTAGAGATCCTCATCCGTTCATGGACACTGTGCACACCTGCATTGTTCCCTGGCTTATTGCTCTGTTGCTCCTCAGCCTGGCTCAGAGCAAGGTTCCCAGTCCTGGGGAGCAGCAGGGTGGGCAGGGGCTGATCTCCTCTGTGTCCCTCCAGGATTTGTCTCCAACAATGAGAAGAAGTGGCGGGAGCTGCGGAGGTTCACACTCAGCACTCTGCGGGACTTTGGGATGGGGAAGAGCTCCATGTCCCAGAAGGTGCAGCAGGAGGCTCAGCACCTGGTGGAGCTGCTGACAAAGCTCAAAGGTGACGTGGCTCCCGTCCTTGCTGGCCCTGTGGCAGGCAGAGGACTCACAAGAGCTCCATGGGACATGTGTTGCCCCAGAGCTGTTTGCAGGGCCCGGTGTGGGTGATCCCTGCAGGGGAGGGCTGAGATCCAGCCCTACCCCACACAGGAGCTACAGGGATGTGCTACAGGCAGGGCCGAAGGGCCAGGAGGGAGATCCTGCTCTGAACTGGTGCAGGGATGGCCACAACTGAGGCACATTCCCTGCTGGAAGAACAGGAATAGGGAACAGAACGGTGTGGGCCTGGGAACACCCAGCTGGGACACTGCGCTGGTGACTCAGGCTTATCAGGGTGATTTCCTCCTCTCCAGCAATACCCAGCTCCTGCAAACACATCTCCTGGGGCTTCCTGCAGATGCCTGTGCTTCTCTCAGTCCAAGCTGTGGCAGGGGTTTAGGGCAGGGAGGTAGATGGAGGAGCACCCAGCTCAGGAGAGCTCTTTGCTGTGGCTGCCAGGCCCCGCAGATCAGCCCGGGTCCAAAATCAGGGGCTCGGAGTGGGGGGGAAGGGGTGTTTTCTGCCTTGAAGCAGATAAATAACTGGTGACTTATTGGTGCTTTTCTCACCTCTTGTGGCTGCAGGCAATGCCTTTGAGCCGATGACCATGTTCAGACACGCCGTGTCCAACGTGATCTGCTCCGTGGTCTTCGGGAGCCGCTACAGCTACAGCGACGCGGCTTTCCTGGAGCTGCTCAACGCCATCGGGAACTACATCAGCTTCTTCCTGTCCCCCGTGGCCAAGGTGGGAGCCTGGTGTGCTCAGCATCCTCTGTCTGCTGCCCTCGGGGGCTGAGGATGCTCCCTGCCATAGCATGGCTTTGAGGGAGGGGCGGGGAGGCTCTGCCCAGGAGGCTGAGCCCTGCCGTGCCCCCTCCCTGTGCCCGCAGGTGTACAACACCTTCCCCAGCATCATGGACCGGCTCCCGGGGCCGCACAAGAAGGTCCTGGCCGACTGCCAGAAGCTGAAGGACCACATCCAGGAGAAGGTGCAGTTCCACCAGCTGACTCTGGACTCCAGCTGCCCCCGGGACTACATCGACTGTTTCCTGATAAGAGCAGAGAAGGTAGAGGGGGGGCTGCCCTCCAGCCTGGCTGCAGCCTGCAGGATCACCCAGACAACACTGAATCCCTCCCCACCACGCCTTCTGCAGGAGAAGGGCAGCCCAGAGACCATGTACAGCCACGAAGACCTGGTCATGTCAGTGTTCAACCTCTTCGGCGCCGGGACGGTGACAACCAGCAACACCCTGGTGTTCTTCCTGCTGATGCTGGCAAAGCACCCCCACATCCAAGGTACGGCAGCAAAACACAGCAGCTCCTGTGCCCAGGGTGCTCATGGGGCAGAGGGTCCCAGCCCTGGAGGATCCCATCTGGGGGCAGACCCAGATCATCCTATGGGGCCACCCGAGGGTGGCAGCTGTTAGACACAGACTCCCACAGGCCAGGGGGATCCGGGTGCTCCTCCCTATGCTCCACCCCTGCCCGTGCAGATGGCCCCAGACTGGCCTGTGGGAGATGCTCTGAGCTTGCCTGATGCAGGGAGGGATGAGGGCAGAGAGTGTTTCTGGGCTTTACAAGGGATTAGGGCAGGTTGCTCCCACTCTAGCCCACTCCTGGGTTTAGGATAAGTACCTCTGGAGGCCAGTAAAGCACTCTGGGGAGGTTGCACAGGGACAGGGACAGCAGGCACCCAGCCCCCCTGCTGTCCCCAGCCAAGGTCCAGGAGGAGATCGATGCCGTGGTGGGCACTGGCCGTGCCCCCAGCACGGAGGACAAGCTGAGGATGCCCTACACCAACGCCGTGATCCACGAGCTGCAGCGCTTCCACAAGTCCCGCATCGAGAACTTCCCACGCATGACGACGCAGGACGTCCTGTTCAGGGGCTACACCATCCCCAAGGTACTCGGGGTGCCCCCGGAGCCTCTGTCTCCACGGGAGAGGTGGCAGCGGGGCTCCAGTGCCATTTGCCTTTGTCCTTGGACTGTTTGCTCACGCCTGAAGGTCCTGGGTCTTTCCCAATTCTCGGTAGCAATGACCTTTCAGAGGGGAGTAGAGGAACGTGAGTGTCTGTCTGTCCTGCCCACAGCCCCTGTCCCTTCCTTGCCCATCCTGGAAAACAGCTCTTCCTCCCGTGGAGCCGTGCAGGGCTGCGGGGCTGCAGCAGGAGCGCAGGCTGGGGTGGGGCCAGGCCAGACCCTCCCATCCCTCGGCAGATGTGGGGACAGCCACCCCTGCTGGTTTGACCACGAGCACTGTGTGCAAAACCCACCCTGAGTGAACATCTCCTGCCTTTGGATTTGGCAGTGAGAGGGGCTTTAACAGAAATCCACGGGAATAACTTGGTAATTAGTGTCCCATGAGCTGCACAGAGACTGGCAGGACCATGGGGACACCACAGCCCCACGTCATTTGTCCCAGTGGCACAGAGCCACCAATCCAGGCTGCCTCCCCATGGGAACCTGCTTGGCTATTGGGGTGCACACCCAGCCTCCCCCGTGTCCCCCGGATGCTCCCCCCTGACTAAGCCACCCCAGCAGAGCCCATGGCGTGGCACTGATGTCCCTCCTCACATCCCTGCCCCATCCCTCTCCCACAGGGCACTCCTGTTATTCCGGTAATTTCCTCTGTGCATTCGGATCCAACCCAGTGGGAGAACCCCAAAGAAGTGGACCCTGCACACTTCTTGGATGAGAAGGGCGAGTTCAGGAAGCGCGAGGCCTTCATGGCATTCTCAGCAGGTCAGTGCTCCCCTGCCCTGCCACCTCCATGCTCAGGAGTGCCAGCACAGGCACCCAGTGCCACCATAGTGCCACCCTCCCAGGGGCTGCCTGCCCAGCCTCCTGTCCCCTCATTCCCCACGGGGATCACCCCTCTCTCGTGCCCAGGGAAGCGGATGTGCCCGGGGGAGGCGCTGGCCCGCATCGAGCTCTTCCTGTTCCTCACCACGCTGCTGCAGAGCTTCACCTTCCAGCTGGCCACGGAGCACAGGGAGCTGGATTTGTTCTCCCTGTGGCTCGAGATTGAGAGAAGGGCAATCCCGGGCAAGTTCTTCGCTCTCCCACGCCCGGTGTCCTCCTAAGCTGGGAGAGCGGGACAAGGAAAGGCTCTCCAGGTGCCTCCACCCCTGCCCCAGAGCGAGCCCTGTGGCCACGAGGGCACAGAGTGGCCACAGGAGGGACACTCTGGGCTTGGAGCTTCTCCTCTGAGAACTGTCGGGCACCTGTGCCACCAGCTCCATGTGCAGCCTGCTCCCAGCCCTTCCCTCCCCATCCCAGGAACACGAGGAAGGTGGCACTGCTTCTCCTCCGCCTCCCCACCCCCATCCCCATCCCCATCCCCATCCCATCCCATCCCATCCCCATCCATCCCATCCCATCCCATCCCATCCCATCCCATCCATCCCATCCCATCCCNCATCCCCATCCCATCCCATCCCCATCCCATTCCCATCCCTGCTGTTGGAGCTCCTCATGGCAGGGCTGCCTGGGGCTCCTGGCTGGGCAGGGGCTCCCTCAGTTTGGTGAAGGATTCAGAGCAATAAAAATGACCATCACAATAGGGTGCTGGTGTTTATAAGAACACTTGTGGTGACTCTTTCATCCAGTTCTTCCAGTGCAAACCTTCCAGACACAGGATTTCAGCTCCATGTCTCTTCCTGGGGTTCCTTCACCTTTTCCAGAACAGCTCCAGCCAGGAAATCACCCGGGCATCAATCCAGTGCCACCCCTGCCATGGCAGGGACAGCTTCCACTGTCCCAGGCTGGTCCAAGCCCCAATGTTCAACCTGGCCTTGGGCACTGCCAGGGATCATGGGGCAGCCACAGCTGCTCTGGACACCATCACAGAGAGGAATTTCTGCCCAATATCCCATCTAACCCTGCCCTGCAGCAGTTTGAAGTCACTCCCCTTTGACCTGTCACTTCAGTTCATTGTCCCAAGTCCCCTTCAGCTCTCTTGGAGCCCCTTCAGGTACTGGAAAGGGCTCTAAGGTCTCCCTGGAGTCCCTTCTCCAGGCTGAACTATTCCAATTCTCTCACCTTCCAAAAACACACACTTGCTATCTCATTGCTGGGCTGTGCTTCTCTGATCCCTTCACATCACTATTAACTCCAGAAGTTGCCCTCAGGAGCCAGTTCAGCTCCATGTGCAGCTGCTGGAGTCATTCTGGGGGTCCTGAGGGGAGCTGGCACGGTGGGATGTGTTCGCAGCCTCCCGTTCCCCCTGCCCGGGGGTGAGGGTGCTGCAGAGGGTGTTGTGTCAGCACTGGGGCTTGGGGACCCCATGGAGCCTGGGACTTCAAGGTATGGGGAAAACTGGGGTTCTCCAGGGGTCTCAGAGCTGGTTTTGGTGGGGTTTGCCTTGCTGGGGTGCTCCTGCAAACATGGAGAGGGGGACAGCAGAGACTCTGTCCTGGGGGAGGTGGCTGTGCCCTGCTGGAGGGAGGTGAGATCAGGACCCAGTTAATCCTGGGGTGCCTTGTCCCAAATGATGCACAAACCAGACTTTATTCTGACCCTAAGTGCATTTGTGACTTTTAGATGACTAAATCAGATATTTTCTTAATCTGGGGAAGCTCAGGCAGGGAGAGCCACCTGTCAAAAATGTGTGTGACTGCAGCCTTTGCTCAACCTCTGCCCGAAGCCCTGGGTCAGCACTGTGCCTGTCAAAAATGTGTGTGACCGAAGCCTTTGCTCAACCTCTGCCTGAAGCCCTGGGTCAGCATGGTGCCTGTGAACTGGGTGACCTCTGGGCTTCTGTGTCTAAAACCAAACACTGGTTTGAACTCCAAACTTGTGTCCAAAGGCCACCCGTGCTCTGCTTCCCGGGGTGTTCCATGCCCATTTGTGTCACTGCCTAGCCCAGCTGTGCTTGGGGTTGGCATGGTGCCCTGCCCTGACTGCGGGGGCCCATCCTGGGGGGGCTGCTGGCATCCCCTGGCACTCTGACATCCCCCAGAATCCCCCAACATCCCCCAATATCCCCTGGCACCCCAATATCCCCCGGAAACTGCATTCACCCTGCCATCCCCTGGCACCGCACCATCCCCTGGCACCCCGACATCCCCCATCACCCCGACATCCCCCATTAAAGATCACCTCCCTGGCACCCCACCATCCCTCGGCATTCCCCGTCCCCGCACGTCCCCGGCGCCGCCTGCTGCGGGGCTGTGCCCTGCGCGGCTCCCAGCAGCATCGCGGCGGCGGGTGGAGGTTACGGTAACTGTCGCGGCGGTGGCGGTGGCGGTGGCGGTGGCGGGGAGCCCCGGGCAGGTGAGCGGCTCCCTTCCTTTCCTTCTGAATGTCACAGCTCCAGTCGTACTCGTACTGCTGGAAATGGAGCGGCTAAAGGCAGAGAAGGTTCTCCCCTGCCCTCAGCAAATCGGGGCGATGTCCTTGGCACGAGTGGCCCTGCTGTGCCCCCTTGGAGCCTGGGGCTATCACCTTCCCGTGCTGATCCCCTGCTGTTTCCATAAGGGAGGAGCCCTCATCACTACCCAGGGCAGGGGTGAGGGGGAAGAGATGTCACCCTGTCCCTCAGCCCCCGCTGCTGTGAGCTGTCCTGCAGAGCAGGAGCACTCCCAGCGCTTTTCTGTGGCTTGCACAGTGCCAAAATGATGAGTTAAAGACCACCCAGCTCTTCCAGGGCACTGCTGACAGCGGTGCTGTCCATGGCACCAAAACTCGAGCACTCCCAGGACTGTCAATTCCCTGTTTTCCAGGTGGCCAAGCACCAGAACGTGCTTTTGGCCCCAAACCACTGAGTGCCCTGCCAGGAAGGTCCCGATGCAGGGGACAGCTCACCTTTGTCCCCAGCTGGTGCAGATGCCACCATGGTTCCTGCGTGTCTCCCGTCAGGCTCTGATGTCAACCAGCCCAAGGACTTTACTCGTGTCCTGCCATGCCAGCTGTCCATGGCCATCCTGGGTAAAGCTGCTCTGATTTTCCAGTGCTTTCCCCTAAGTGTAAGGAATGGCTTCCAGAGGTGACCAGACAACCTGTCCCTTTAACTTCCCAGGGCTTTTGGATCAAAAATCCCTGGATGCCTGTTCTGCTGTGAATGGTCACTGGGAGTTCCTGGTCAGGCAGGTCCGGGAGGACAAGGAGTGTCGGAGCACAGTACACAAGAACCTCCTGCAGCTGCAGGTGGGACACCTGGGCTCCTGCTGTTATTATGCACTTTAGAAAGAGGGGGGTTTGCTGCTGCCCAAGCTGTTAAATGTAAATTCCTGTAACAGAGGCTGCCCCCCAACTCTGCCATGGCCCTTCCACCTCCAGCTGCAGAGCAAAGCCAGGTGACATTTCACACTGTCACAAGGACGGCTTTTAGTCTCCTTTAGAGAGCCTGAGACACAAAAAATGCATCCAAACATTCTTCAGGAAAGCAGATTTTGGTCACAATGAAAATTTCCAGAGGGAGTGGAGGTTGGGCAGAGCTACAACAGCTCCCAAGGCAGCTCAGGAATGAGCTTCACTTGCTCCACACAGGGCAAGGGAAATGAAGGTGTCTGTGAGGAGCTGAGGTGGTGGCTGGAACACAGGAATGCAGAACTCCTGGGACAGGTCTGGCCTGGACAGCAGGACCTGCCACAGACAGAGCGAGGTGTGAAGGAGCCTCCCCCAAGAGAGTCTGGAGCCTCTGCTGCTTTGGATTGTGAAGGGAGCACAGAAACTCAGCTCTGTGCTGGCCTTCAGAAAAGGCTCAGGGAAGGTTTCACAGGCTAAAAATGAATCTTGAGTGTTGACCGAGGTGTTTTGAGAGCTCCCATCTCAGTGAGTTTGGATTCTGAATCAACTCTGTGCCTGCCAAAGATGAGATGACCTCAAAATGTTGCTGCTTATTAAAAGCTTAAGACTAGAGTTTGGGGGAAAGAAAAAAAAAAAAGCAATTATTTTTCACCAGAAGTTAAACCTGAGGTAGATAGAGTGCTAAATGTAAGCCAGGTCTCAACAAGAAGCCAGAGTGTGCAGCTCAGCTTTGCAGGGAGCCCCAGCATCCCGAGGAGAGGAGCAGCTCGCCCTGCCAGCGTGGGCTCTGCAGTAACTGTTGCCTCTGTTGGTTTATTCCAGGAGTTGTGTCCTAGAAAAACCATGCCAAACTATGCTAAAAGAGTCGATGTGCAAATTCCCCAGTTAGATGAAGAGGGTGAGGTCATTGAAGTGAAGGACAAGGAGCAGAAGAAGAGGCGTAAATCCAAGGTTTGTTGGATGCTGCATGTCAGTGTTTGGGGAGGAGAGAGGACAGCTCGTGGGAGAGACAGCACAGTGAATTTGGAATTGCTTTGTTCTTTCCCACTCCTGTTTTTGGACTGCCCCATCCTGAGCAGTTCATAGGGACCAGGGCTTGCTCAGCACCTTCCCACATGGGAGGGAGTTTGGGAGGCATTCCCAAACTTCTGCCTTGTCCCCGTGTGTCCCCAGTCATGGCACAGTCCTGGGGCCAGGGGCCTTCTTCCCTCAGAATAAAGGGTGCAGCTCTCAGGGCTTCCATTTATGTCACAGAACACGGCCTGGGAACAACCCTGGACTAAGCAGGGTCTTGCTACACTCTGGTTTTCCTTACTCTGGATTAATCCCTAGAGCTGATAAATTCAATACTATGGAATAATGCTGCATTCCTGCCTCTCTGAGTTACTTTTCCCTATTCTCTTGCCATCAGACAGAGGATTTCAGTCTGCATGAAGCCTATCGGGAACTGAAAACTCAAAAGATTGAGCTGGAAGAGAGGAATGTCTTCTGTGGCCCCTACAAGACCTATGTCCTCATGGAGCAGTGAGTAGAGTGCCCAGCTGTGGGGCCAAGAGCAGCTTTAGGAAAGCTGTCCCATTCCCTGTGATCCTCCTGGACGGCTGGAGAAGGGTCCCTCAGTGTCAGTGTTAAGAAATCTCAATTTTTTAAATAAAGATGCCAAGATAAGCTGTTTTTAAAGGAATAAGGGTTGGTGATCCATGGTGTATCCCAAGGGATAATGGGCTGGGGGGAGCCCTTGCCCCTCTGCCCACCCTGAGACAAAGGGGGCTGTGCAGATTTAGGGACTGTGGTGGTGCCCTGCAAAGGATTCACCACCAGAGCACTGCCCACCCTGCCCAGCTAAAGGCAGGGAAATGCTGAGCCAGTCCTGCAGCTGGCTAAAGCTCACCCCAGGCACTGCCTCTGCCAGGTGTGACAGGAGAAGGACAGCCCATTACAGCGGTGGGGACTGGGTGGCCGCTGGCAGCAGGAGGGTGAGGCTGCTCCGTGTGCCAGGAGGGAAGCAGGAGCCGCGGCTGCTGCACGGCCACGCCGGGCCCGTCAGAGCTCTGTGCCTCCGCCAGGACAAAGGGCTCCTGCTCAGCAGCACCAGCCTGGAGCCCAGCATCAGGTGAGCTGGGGCTGTGCCTGGGACACCCAGCCCAGAACAATGAGGGGAGAGGGAAGGACAGGGTAAAATGGTAATGCTAAGCCTGACTCGACCGCTGCAATTTCTCTGACACCCTAGTGGAACAGCTCCTGATTTTAACCTGGTGTGTGGGAGCAGAGTTGGGCACATCAAATAGGAAATAATGATGGAACCACACGGAAGGGATGGTAAAGTTCTCCTCTCTGCAGGTGCTGGAATATTCACAGTGGTGCCTGTGTGAGGACCTTCACGGGTCACTACGCGACCATCACCTGTCTGCATTCCCACCAGGAGCACCTGGTGTCGGGAGCTGGGGATGGCATGGTGAAAGGTGAGAGACTGGGAGCTCCCAGCCAGAGGGAACCCCTGCAGAACGGCCAGGGGGCTGGGGGAGCGGCACACAGGCTGGGGGTGGAAGGAAGGCTGTGACTCACAGCTGGGGACACATGCACACCCAATCTCTGATTGTGTCAGGGACTAAATTCACATTATTTCTGCTTTTATTCAGAATTAATGGCTTTGTGGCTGTAATGCCATCCCAACTTGGGCAAGTGGTATCAACTTTCAGCTTTGCCAGATGTTTCCTCATAGAATAAAGATGAAAAAGATGTGTTTTTTCTGGACTTCACATTTAAATTGTTTGCCGTGCAATTATGCTTTTTAAGCCAACACTCAGCTCCCCACAGAGCTGCAGGTACAAGGTGTGACTGTAATCCAATAGTATTTTTTAATGCATGTTGTACTCCCAAAACTCATTACTGGATCAGACGCATTTTTAATTCTCCTCCTTGTTGCCCCAGCAGTGTGGAGCCTGAAGAGTGGGAAATGTCTCAGGACTCTGATGCACAGCAGCCCTGTGTGGGCAGTGAGGATGGATGGGACCCACGTGGTCAGTGGGGGTCACCGAGGGCTGGTGAAGGTCTGGAGTGCTGAGACAGGGGCTCTGATCAAGGTGAGTTTCCTCTTGGGTGGATAACTCTGTGCTAAATGGTCACAATTCTCTGCTAGTTCATCACAGTTTTTTGGATTTGCGAAAGATTTTCTAAAAAAGAAATTAAACCTCCCAAACAACCCCCAAAGCAGTCTAAACCAATCAAGGCAACTGCAGATAATTTAAAAACTGACTTGCGACCAGCTGCTGATTTTAAGGCAGGATGTGATTTGCTTTACCCCTCATCACTGCTCACTCTCTGTAGCTTTGTTCATCTCTGCTCCCATAGAAACCTTCTGAACCTGGGGAGATGATGGGAGAGCTCCACTAAGGGCTGGAGGCCCCAGGGTCAGCCCAAAACGGGAACCTGGCTCTCAGCAGCAGCTTCTGAAGCAGCTGGGCAGCTGTGGGAGCACTGAGTCTGTGAATTCCCTGGTCAGGTGTCCAGGATCAGTGTCAGTCCATACCTGGGAGAGGAGGGAAGCTCTTTACCTGTAGAGAAATGGAGAGATAGCCCAGATATCTCAGATATCCCAGCTCCAGCTGAGCCCCTTCCCCCACAGCCAGGGCCACCCCCTCTTCCCTCCTGGGACAACATTCCAGAGACCACAAAGGTCTCAGGGGAGTAACATCTCTTTATCACATGTAATAAAGATGGAAAACGGATGCTATTCCAAGCCCAGAACATTTCAGTGACTATAAAACAAACACAGTTATCCATGGGGGGCGCTGGTACAATAACACTCTATAAAACCATGTCAGGCTGGTGTCCTGAAAGCCATGGACACCTCAGACAGGTTTACATCCCGATTACTGATTGTGCTGCACCTTCTTCTTTTACTTTGCAGACATTAGAGAGGCACCAAGGCCCAGTTCTCTGCTTGTCCTTTGACCAGTGGCACCTCGTCACAGGGAGCAGTGATGGATATGCCCTGGGATGGAGCATGTTGGGAAAATTTAGGAGATGCCTCATAGCTTTCTTCCATCCCAAGTAGGAATCAGATGTGTTTCAAGTTGTATTCAACAGTGGACTGAATTTGTAAAGAAAAAGTGCCCCTTACAGGACCAGAAAATGCCTTAATTACCAGTCTGAGGATTTGAAATATCCCCACTTTCACCAGCCTTTATCTCAAAGGCTCTGTCAGGCACCCTGCGGTCACAAGCAGCATTTTCAGTTAAGACCTGGAACAACCTGAAATGCAAACCCACAACACTTTATCACAACCAGGGATGACTAAAGACAGACAGAGCACAGTCCAATATTGCAAAGATCCCCTGCTGTGTGCCACAGGGTGTCACATCACCTGGGCACGAATAGAGGGGGCCCAGTTTCACGCTGACCAACTGTGTGTTATACCATCCTCTCAGACTTAAATTGTATCTAGAACTGTGAAAACTGGAGAATCGTATGGTTTTCATTGATTTTCCTGGACATAAAACTGAAATTTCAAATGCAGCAGATGGCCAGGACCATATGGTTGCTATGGGGAGCATGGAATCACAGAATCCCAGAATGGTTCGGGTTGGAAGGGACCTTAAAGATCACCTCATTCCAACCCCCTGCCATGGGCAGGGACACCTTCCAGTGGAAGGATGCACTGGCTGTTGGTTTGGACATGGAGTGATCCGAGAGATCTCTGCCAGACCTTTGCAATGTCCTGATCAGCTCTCAGTGCAGGCTGTTGCTGCAGCCAGAGCTCTGCTTTTCCTGCAGGCTGAAAGAGCTCGCTGACAATTTCTCCTTGTGCAAGCACCGTGGAAGTGCCAACTCACCTGGTGTGTTTTCAGGGAAGTCCTGTCCCTGGAGTTCCTGTACCTCAGAGTCATCAGTGGCTGTGCTGATGGATGCATTCGGATATTCAACTTCCTGACTGGCTCCTGCCTCAAAGTGTTGGAGCCCACCGGCAGCGGGGACCCCGTGTCTGCTCTCTGTGTTGCAGGAAACAGGTGGGTGACAGCAGCTGCCAGCAGGCTCTGACCCAAATTTGGTAGATTACACTGAAATTCAAGGAACTGTGTGTTTTTCCTTCTCGCAAATAACTTTTAAAGGGCTCCACTATTTATTAACTGCTTCAATAATCTGGTTTAGTTGACAATGGCTGAAAAGGTTTCCTTATTCTCTTCAGCAATGTACAATTTCCTGTTTCTCTACAGCTGAAGATACAGACCCACCTGTAAAGCTCAAATCAGAAATTCTTAGGAGGTTGGAGAATCAAGCCAATACCTGACAGTCTCTGCCTATTCCCTGACCTACAGCCTCTTTGTAAAGGCCAATAATGAGAAATCCTTCCAGGTTCATTTTGCACCTCTAACTAAAGGTGTCTCCCAGCTTCTGTGGAAGCAATGGGTAAAACATTGCTGTGGTTTGAGGGCTGGGTTGGCCACGCTCTAAAACACAGCAATAAATGGGCAGCTATGACGAAATTAACACCATCCCAACCAGACCAGCACAGCCCTTCAATCCACACCCAGATGTCCCTGACAATATGGTATTTGTAGTTAGGTATTTCCATCCTTTAGCACTACTCTGATCTAGCTCTGTCCACTGCTGGAAATTTTCATCCTAATTATTTCTAAATTAATTTTGCCGTGGAGCTGAATGAAAAGAGCACCAGAGATTCACACAGAGCACGAGTTAAAATGTGCAGTGTCTGATTGATGGGATCAGTTGCTGCTGCTCCTTCAAGGAGAGATGATGATCTCGGATCTGTTGGAGACCCTGGGGTTTGTGTTGCACAGGACCCCCTCAGGCAGGACCTGCCGTGTCTGTGATTCCTATGCTTTTATGGCTCTTCCCTCCCTCCTCCAGGGTGGTGACCAACTCCCCCAGCAGACTGCTGCTGCTCCAGTTCGAGGATGTGGTGTGGGACTATTCCCTACCCGCTGACAGAGAGGTGCTGAAGCAGGACAAGAGGTCCCGGAAGGGGAAGCACCAGGGCGCCGGTGCAGAGCAGCAGCGAGCTCGGGACAAGTCCCCGAGATCTCGCCAGGGACCAAAGAGCCGTGGAAGACCCAAAAGTATCACACTGAGCCTCTTCTTTTCTGGCTTTTCTAAACTGAGTTACAAACCAAGCAGCAACTGCCTCCAGCCCAGGCAATATTCAGACTCTGCTGTTGTCAAGAGCAGATGTGCTGTTCCATTTCAATGGTTCTGTCATTTTCTAGGCTTCTGTGAAACCTTTCTGCCTTTTTACAAGGGTTTGGTGTAACTTCAACACATTTTTCAAGACAGGCACTGTCATTTTCCAACTGAGTAAGACAGAAATCAGTAGTAGCATTCATATTCGCACAGCTGGTGGGCTTGGAAACACGCTGCTGATTCAGGGCTTGAATTATTCATTACAAACACCCCAGAAAGTGAGAGAACACCTACATTCAGGATCTGCCATCACTGGGAAAGGCAACTGCACAGAAACAGGCACCTTTTCAATTGTAACACAGTGATGTTATTTTGGTTTTAGTCAGAGCTGTTCAACGCAGTGTGATGACAAATCCTCCAGCTCCACAAACTGAGTATTGCAGATAAACTGATGGGCTGGGAAAAGGTTCCTGCTGTCCAGGCCAGCAGATGCCAACTGATGCTCTGCTTGGTAAAAGACAGGACCCATGGAACAGCTGGAGCTGGGCCAGGGAGGGTCAGGCTGGAGAACAGGGAAAGGTTCTTCCCCCAGAGGGTGATGGCACTGCCCAGGATCCCCAGGGAATGGGCACGGCCCCGAGGCTGCCAGAGCTCCAGGAGCCTTTGGACAGTGCTGCCAGGGATGCCCAGGATGGGATTGTTGGGGTGGCTGGGCTGGGTGATCCTGTGGGTCTCTCCCAACTCAGATTATTCAGTGATTCTCTGGCTCTGTGCTCTGCAGTGTGTGGGAAAGCCTCTCAACCCCAAATGTGTTGCTTTGTTTTTGGCTACAGGTGATGAAGCCAAACAGAGCCCTGCTTCCCCTGCACCTGAGGAGGCAGAGGACACTTCGGAGTGTGAGCTGCCCCAGAGAGACCCAAGGTGTCCCATGTCTCCTGACAAGTTCCTCTTAACAATCGGCAGGCTGCAGAGCTTCTGCAAGCCAGCCGCAGCCAGCCCCAGCCCCAGCGTGCTCTCTGCAAAAGCCAGGGCAGCCCGGCAGCAGCGCCCTGGGGAGGCGCCGATGCCCAGGACACCCCTGCAGCACCAGGAGGAGCGGGCAGCCCAGCTCCAGCGCGCCAGGCGGCACAGTCATTCTCTGACCATGACAAAAGTCTCAACGCCCTTTGAAACCAAAATGCTGCGGCTCAGGCTGAAGAACTCTTTGCACAGCCCCACAGTGAAATCCTCCATCCCTGCTCCCTGCGTTGTACGTCCCAAGTTTTGCGGCTCGCTGGGAGGAAGGAAAACTCCCAATGGCCGTGGGAAAGACACTCCTGGTCCCAAAGATGGGGATCGGCTCATCAATCTCTGCGCAGCTTCTTCAGAGCTGATCCAACCAACGCCTGGCAGGGCTGCAGAGATGAGGAATGAAGCTCCCAGGAGAATAATGCCCTCCTTTCCCTACACCTCCTGCAGGGACAGTGGGTTCAGGCTCCTGACAGCAGAGCAGAAGGTGCGTGAAGCAGCTGTGGCAGCTCAGCATCAGGCACAGCAGGCAAAGCCCACGGAAGAGAAACACAGAGCCAGAAGGAAAGCCTGGCTGAGGAAAACTAAAGGCCTACCTGTGGATTCTTTCACTGGGGAGAGGAAAACACCTGCTCCAGAACTTGGACATAACACGTTTATCTGAGGTGATCCCCAGGTCTAGCCAACAGCCACGACCTGGGATTCTGGTGTCCAGCTGAGTCTGCCATGTGGCTTTAAGGATAAAATACAGATATATTCATTTATGTACATTTAAGTATGTTTAGTATATTTAAGGACACTCCCTGCAGTTTTAAGTGTAAAACACTTCCCCACTGTAAGTTTTCCTAAGAAAAACTATTGGTATATTCAGCTATTTGTGAAGACAGTGAATGGACTGAGCCCTCTCCTGGATTTAACACCCTAAACCTGCTGTCATTACCAACATGGCACTGTCTGACACCAACACAGCTCAGGACGGGCTCAACCCTGTGAGAATAACAATAAAAACTTCTTATCAGAGCTTCTGTGGATTGATTAGGGTGTAGAAGCTGGAGATGTGTGGACTGAAAGCCGATGGATCAGTGGCACAAAGTCTGCTCGGAGGCCAGTGGCTGGGGGTTGATCCTGGGTCTGATTTTGTTTACCATCACTGTTAATTAATGCCCCAGACCATGGGCAGGGTGCCCTGAGGTGTCACCGACCCTAGAGAGGTGCTGCCATCCAGAGGGACCTGGCCAGGCTGGACAGAGCTGAGGGAACTCTGGGGAGGTTCAGCAGGGGAAGCTCCAGTGCTGCCCCGGGGAGGAACTGCCCCAGCTGCAGGACCTGTGGAAAGCAGCTTAGATTTCATTTCTACGAAATGCACAACAGGGTAAGGGGTTCCATTTCCCCTTTTCTGTGGATCAATGCCTACATGTACTTGATAGTGGAAGGTTTCCTGTCCATGGCAGGGGGATGGAACTGGATGGTCTTCAAGGTTTCTTCCAACCCCAACTACTGTTGTCATTTTGTGGTTTCCACTAATGCTGAGAACTTAACAGGATGACAAAAACCTTTCTGGTATTTGAAAAAAGCTATTTATCTACTTTTGAGTGTCTGGGCTAGCGTACGAAAAATCTGTTGTATCAGAGGTTTGAGACAGGCCAGTTCTGCCCACGGTCATGCCAAGGGGCTTTCAGCAGCTGCTCTGGTTTGAAATTAAAGTCTCTGAAACCGCCCCCACAGTGGGGTTGTGATTAGTGTTGGTTTGTTTAATCCAATGCCATCTTCGACTCGCAAACGCTGGGACGAAGCCAGTGAAAAATGACCGCGGGGAGGCTGGCAGCCGGCGCGGCTGTGCCGGGACACAGGGACTGTCGCCGCGAGGCGGCTGTGCCGGGCAGGACGGAGGGAGGGCAGCTCCGCCACGGGATGGCAGCTTCTCCCAAGGAACGAGGATGGGCCCACCCCGCTGCGGCAAGGAACCGTGCCTCAGCCCGCGGGGAAAACGTCTCTCAGTAAAGCCCGGTGGGAAAACATCATGGAAGGGCTGTCCCTTTTCGGCCCTGACAGGGTTGTGTTCAACTTGGAGCCCGTAAATCAGCACCTCCCTGCAGCTGTGGGCGCTCAGGTGCTAGCACCCCCGGATCCCCCCGGGACTCTCAGGGGTGCCGGTTCCCCGGGATCTCCCCGCTCCCCTCAGGGCGGTGCCGGTTCCCCGGGATCCCCTCGGGATCCCCCCGCTCCCCTCAGGGGTGCCGGTTCCCCGGGATCCCCACATTCCCCTCAGGGCTGCCGGTTCCCCGGGAATCCCCTCGGGATCCCCCCGCTCCCCTCAGGGGTGCCGGTTCCTCGGGATCCCCCCGCTCCCCTCAGGGGGGCCGGTTCCCCGAGAATCCCCTCGGGATCCCCTCATTCCCCTCAGGGGGGCCGGTTCCCCGAGAATCCCCTCGGGATCCCCCCGCTCCCCTCAGGGGGGCCGGTTCCCCGAGAATCCCCTCGGGATCCCCTCATTCCCCTCAGGGGGGCCGGTTCCCCGAGAATCCCCTCGGGATTCCCCCGCTCCCCTCAGGGGGGCCGGTTCCCCGAGAATCCCCTCGGGATCCCCCCGCTCCCCTCAGGGGGGCCGGTTCCCCGAGAATCCCCTCGGGATTCCCCCGCTCCCCTCAGGGCCGTTGCCGGGAGCGCCGCCCGCCCCAGCCACGTCTCGAGCCCGGCTCCCGCTAGCGCGCACGCGCGGGGGGCGGAGCGGCCGAGCGGGGTCACGGGACGCGCCGCGATTGGTCCGCGGCCGTGACGCGCGCGGCGGGGCGGAAGTGGCGGCTCCGACCATGGTACGGGAGCGGGACCGGGACCGGGACCGGGGGGTTGGACGTGGGACATAGGACTGGGATCTAAATTCGGACTAGGACTGGAATCAGGGGCTTGAGCATGGGACATAGGACCGGGAGCGGCATTCGGACGGGGATCAGGGGCTGGGGCACGGATCATAGGACCGGGATGCCGGGGCCGGGGCCTGGGCACGGATTATAGGATCGGGGCCGGGACCGGAGCGGGATCCCCTTCCCACGGGCTCGGAGGCTCTTTCTGCCGGGACAGGCCCGCCCGTACCGGGCCCCGCGGGGCTCCACAGCCGTGCCCGGTGTGTGGCACGGACGGAGCTGCTGGCACCGACAGCTCAGGGTCACTTCGCTCCGCTGGTTCCACAGCGGCTCACAGGAGAGCGGCTTCTCTCCGAGCAGTTCTCCCTCCTGGCCGCAGTCGCAGCTGTGTGCCCCGGCCAGGTGCTCCTTGCACACCTGGGAGCAGCGGGGTTTGTGATCAGCTCGGGGGGCTCAGCCCAGCTGCAGCTCACCAATCCGNACCGGGGGGTTGGACGTGGGACATAGGACTGGGATCTAAATTCGGACTAGGACTGGAATCAGGGGCTTGAGCATGGGACATAGGACCGGGAGCGGCATTCGGACGGGGATCAGGGGCTGGGGCACGGATCATAGGACCGGGATGCCGGGGCCGGGGCCTGGGCACGGATTATAGGATCGGGGCCGGGACCGGAGCGGGATCCCCTTCCCACGGGCTCGGAGGCTCTTTCTGCCGGGACAGGCCCGCCCGTACCGGGCCCCGCGGGGCTCCACAGCCGTGCCCGGTGTGTGGCACGGACGGAGCTGCTGGCACCGACAGCTCAGGGTCACTTCGCTCCGCTGGTTCCACAGCGGCTCACAGGAGAGCGGCTTCTCTCCGAGCAGTTCTCCCTCCTGGCCGCAGTCGCAGCTGTGTGCCCCGGCCAGGTGCTCCTTGCACACCTGGGAGCAGCGGGGTTTGTGATCAGCTCGGGGGGCTCAGCCCAGCTGCAGCTCACCAATCCGAGCCCTGAGGGTCATTGCTGAGATCACACTGTAGGCTTGTGTGTGGTTAAATCTTCACGTTCTTCCCAAATGAATTCTGATCCTGAGGCGTCTCTGTGGTTTTCTGGGTGATGAACACTGTCCCAGGTTGAAGATGAAAATGGTTTAATTTTTCTCCTGTAACCCTTTTCCTCTGATCCCCATCTCAGGACAGCAGTGATGACATTGAAGATGTGTCTCTCTTTGATGCAGATGATGATGTATCCAGGAGAGCCAAAAAGTCTAAAATAAGGTTGGTGGTGACAGAGGGAGTTTCTGGAATGTCTCTTCCTTGTGTCAGCTCCCAGGCAGTTATTTCCCACATTTCCAGGACACTGGGTTCATGTTACAATGCTGACCCTTACCCCTGGCAATGTCACTTGTCTGCAGGAGCTGTGACTGTCCTGTCCTTCATTCTAGGCACCCAGTGGCATCATTTTTCCACTTATTCTTCCGAGTCAGTGCCATCGTTGTTTACCTGCTCTGTGAGCTCTTAACCAACAGCTTCATTGCCTGCATGGTGACCATCATCCTCCTCCTGTCCTGTGACTTCTGGGCTGTAAAGGTGAGTTCCCCTTGTGCTTTTTGTTGTCTTTGCCTTGCTGTGTAAAAATAACTGACAGTGATACTCATGTCTCAGAAAAGTCATTTATTTGTGCCTCTCCCACAAAAGGGTGCCCCAAAACACCCTCAAGTACTGGGGAGGATTGCAGAGCATGATGAATTAAACTCTGACATCTCTGTGCACTTGGTTCCTTTTGAAAGTCCAGTGGAGAGCATTTATTAGACTCCCTTTTGAGGTAGCACAGGCTTTGTTACCAGCTCAGAACCACCACAAATCTGCCCCTTGTGCTGGCTCTCTGAGGACATGGCTTGTTGTGGCTCTCGTTCTCCCAGGAGTGAGGCAGATGGGCACCGTGGAAAGCAGCAGCCCTGAGCTGTGGCAGGAGGTTTCTCTGGCAGAAGACCCAAGCTCATGGGTTCTCCTCTCTTTCAGAACGTCACAGGGCGGCTCATGGTTGGCCTTCGCTGGTGGAACCAGGTGGATGATGATGGCAGAAGTCACTGGGTGTTTGAGGCCAGGAAGGTCGGTGATTTTGTTCAGACCTTGTGCTCGTGTCTGCTTTATGAACCCCCTGGTGTTGGGTGGTGCTGCTGGTGAGGGCAGACTGCACAGGGAACCTTTGCTGGCAGCCACAGATCTGGGACCTCGTTTTGTGCAGATTGCTGGATGAGCTTTTTGATTGTTGAGTTATTACAAAATTCTCATGATGTATTGATCTGCTCAATGTAGGTAATGCAAGTCTGTGGTTTTTGGAAGTAGGAAATTACTCCTTTGGCTGTTTCTAAGCTTTCTAAGTGAACCATGCAGGAAATGTCATTTTTCCCAAATTACCCTTTTAGCCCCAAGCATTCTAAGAGGTTTTGATGCTGCTGCCTCCAGTGATTCTGAGGGAAAACAGTAAAGATTCTCCTAAGTGGAAACACTTTCTGTTACAGAGATGTCTTTGTGTGATGCAGAAATTAGTCTTGGAAGCACCCAGTGCTGTTGTGTGGAGGGAAATCCCAGGGAGAGTGGGGATTCTGCCCTGGTTTTAAGGACATGGGATCTGTAGGATGGAGCAGCCTGATCACTGCCATTTCCTTTCTGTTTCAGGTGTCAGCACAAGGGGGTAAAACCTCATCTGAAGCAGAGTCCCGAATTTTCTGGCTGGGCCTGATCACCTGCCCTATGATCTGGGTGATCTTCGCCTTCAGCGCTCTCTTCTCTTTCAAAGTGAAGTGGTTGGTGAGTGCCCCCTGAGCTCCACTCTGGCTCTGCCCTGTGTGAGCCAGGAGCTGCCAGCTGCTGATGCTTTTTCCCTCTCACAGGCAGTGGTGGTGATGGGGGTGGTGCTGCAGGGAGCCAACCTCTATGGCTACGTCAGGTGTAAAGTTGGCAGCAGGAAGAACCTGACCAGCATGGCAACCAGCTACCTGGGGAAGCAGTTCCTGCGGCAGGTGAGGCCTCCAGGGCGCTGGGATCCCTGGGGAAAACAAGAGGGGCTTGTTGGTGTTCTGAGCTGTGCAGTGGGACCCTTCCCACGCTGCTGCTTGGGAGCCCCAGCCCCGTTAATTAAGGCTCAGAGCACTGCTAATTGCTGCCACCCAGCCCCACGTGCAGTGCTGTGGTGTTGGCTGGTGCCATGGGTAAATGCCATGGGAATTTCTGGAATATGGCTGGTGTGCGGGGAGTAACAGCTGGCTGAAAGGGCTGCCACTGCCCTTTGTGTTCTCTCCCACCTCCACCCAGCTCTTCCAGCAGCTCCTGTTCGCCCCCAGCTCTGGGTTTCCTCCTTCCAGGAAAGGGAACAGATGTTCCAGCAGGAACGACCACCCCACTGCTGCTGGACTGCCTTTTCTGGCCGTATTGGTGACTCTGGCAGAGGTGTTTTGGCTGCCACAGGTTCACAGATATTTGCTGTAATTACTGCCATTAGTGTGATCAGAAGCCCAAACACTGATGACCTTTCTTGGTACTCTCTGCTGGGCCCATCCCATTGTTGGTTTGCTCCTGAATTCTTGTACCCTGGCAGGGGTTACCCAGATGCCCAGGCCAGTCTCAGGCTCTGGCAGGAATGAATGGTTTGCCCCAAAATTTCAGCAGTGGCTCACAAGAGTTCTCCTGCCCTCTTTGATCTTGCCTCCTGCAGACCATGGCTACAGAGGACCAAGCAGCATCCTGAGTGTGGTGGGAGCCTCCAGCCAGGCTGCATTCCCAGCAGTAACCAACAGAGAAGTTGCTCTGATGAATTTGGGAGCTGCACACAAGGTGTGAATCAAAAGAAGTAAATAAATTGTGCAAGACTTGAGGTTAACACTCCTGGCAACTTATATTCCATTTTCCACTAGCAGTTTGTGTTTAAGTCTTCTCTTTAGTTTGATCAACAATAATTAATTTGCTTAAACTTTAAATTAAAAGATAGCCTGAGTGGGTTTTATAGAGGTTTAGAACTACTGGATGAGTTTAAAAAAATTGCTGGAGATTCTTCAGAACAGCCATGTACAAGCTGAGCCTTGGGAACTCTCTTGCTCCTTCAGCACTTGGTGCCCGGGTACCTTCAGTTGTGGGCAGGTTTGGCTCTTGGAGGTTGTTGCTGCTTCTGCTACAGTTTAAGGAGTGATTTTTCAGCCCTGCATCCCTCACTGTGTGACTGGAATGGCTCTGAGTGGCTGCAGTGAGGGGCATCTGAAGGAAATGGAGCTGCTGGGAAGACCCCTGAAGCCCCAAGGCAGCTGCAGAAGGTGACCTGTGAGCAGGCCCTGGTTTCTGAAGCATTCACAGACCTGGAGAACATCCTAAAGCCCTGGATCTGTGGGAATCCCTGCAGGCCTGGGCCTGTCTGGAGAGAGTGGAAGAGCAGGAGCAGTTTCCAGGGAAGGCTGCACCCCTGTTCCAGGCAGGGGCTGTCAGAGCAGCCCTTGTCTGCCTGGCCTGTCACACTGAGGCCATGGGGTGTCCTGGAGGGGACACTGGGGCCATGGGGCCATTCCTCAGGCCAGCAGGGTGTGGGGATGTGAGTTCCCTGGCACAGGGGGGCACAGGCAGGGTGTCACCCTCCTGCAGATCGGCTCTGTGCTGTCCCTGAGCTCCCCAGGGAGTCTGAGCTGGGGAGAGCCCTGTGTGGGGTGGCAGTGGTGTGCTCTGAGCCCATCCCTGCAGAGGGGCCAGCTCCTTCTCTGGGGCTCTGTCCCTGGAGCTTGTGCTTCCATAGCAGCAGCTGAACGTTCTGGGTCAGGAATTGTGAATGAAGAATTTACATGATGGTTTCTTTTTGACTCCTGGATGCTGTGAATTGTGGGGTGGCATTACCCTGGTTCCTCTCCAGGTGCTCTGCAGTGCTGGCAGGTGTACATTTGTTTATTTTCTGAATTGATACCTTCCTTTTGTAAATACCTATTTATAAAATCTTGAAATTAAAATGCTGCTTTGTTTAACCAGCCCAGACATCCCTTCTGTGGTTCATGGCTCATCTTCATTTCTGCCCTGTGTCCTTGTCAGGCACCTTTAGCAGGAGTTTATTGTCCATTTAAACAGTTCCTCCAGCTCTGGCACAGTTCTGTCAGCCAGGGCTCTGCAGTTTTCCCTGGGCAAACTCTGCCCCAGCTGCTGGAGCTGTCACCACACAGAGCTGAAGCTGCTGTCTCCCCAAGGCTCATCTCCTTTTGAGGGCACTCAGAGGTGCCCCTTGCTCAGTCCCACACCAGAAGAACTTCAGTCCCCATTTACATCCAAGGGATCACTCATTTCTAGGGCATCAGTGTGAAGAAGCCAAATTCAGTCCAACCCCCAAGTAAAGACCCTTCAGCAGCCAATGGGACGTGCAGGTCCTGCAGGGAGGAGTGGGAATCCTTCCGCTCCAGCCCAGCCAGCCCCTGTTCGCTGCTGGCCGAGGGGCTGGCACAGCTCCAGCCACGAGCTGCTGCTCTAAAATGTGTTAAAAGGTTTGGACTCAATGTTTATTCACCTGCTGCCAAAGCTCCCCCCAGACTCCTGGAAAACAGGGCTTTTCTGGAAGTTCAGTTTATTTAACCAAGGACAGAGGCATTTCTTAGTAGGTGCCTTTAAATAGAGCCTTCTTTGGGTTATTTTTAGCTCTTGGCAAACATTCAGGCTTCTGAGAAACTGGCAGTTTATTGCATTCCTGTCATGGATCAGAACCAAATTTCTTATCTCTGCTGCAGTTGGGTGTGAGGCTGGTTTCATTCTCACTTGCTGAGTGCTGGGGTTTCCTGGGGAGCAGGAAGTGGGAGTTGACTCAGAGCAGAGAAATTCTCTGAATGTGCTTTTTTCCACAAGCCCCAGGACTCCACACTGAGCCAGCCTCTTGAGCATCAGCTGGGTAATGCTGGCCCCACCCCAGACCTGGGTGGGGCTGAGCTTGCAGGGTTTAGAGAGCAGAAATACTCCAGGAGCAATAATAATAATAAAAATTAAAAAAAAAAAAA
>VYZP01067261.1:3960-21276 GCA_013400635.1 Hypocryptadius cinnamomeus
TTTGCTTTATTCAAGTGCACAATTTCATTTTTTAGCCCATTTCTTGCAGCTTCTCTGTAGTCATGATTTATATCATCTGATTGTGTGGCTAATGGCATTCCACTATATCAACTGGGAAATAGCATTAGGAATTTTTAAAACTCTTCCTGCTTTAAAAATTCCACTTAAGTATAAAGTAGGTGATTTTAATTTAGTTGTTTATTTTAGTAAGCTTGTTCTCTCAAAACAGACACACTTTCTACTTGAGCACTTCTTATCTTCCAAATAATCAAGGCCTTTGTAAATGTTAGCTGTTCCTTCCAAGGTTTCAGAATCCCACTGATCACTTCAGGGGGCAGCTATGTGTCCTAGTTGCTCAGACCAGTTCCTAATTGCCTCTTCCAAGAACTAGACTCCTTGAATTTGTCCATCCATAAGGCTAAATTTGACACCAAATTTGTTCCTAAGCTTTCTTTATTCAAGACAGACAGTAGGCAATGAAACAATTTTGTGTGTCTGTGAACAACACTGAGTTGAGCAGCATTCAGTGTGATCCTGTACTGCAGCAGCAATGCAGAAAGTCCAAATCCTAGCTCTCTATACATATTCAGTTTCATGTAGTATGTGTATTTGCTAATGGTTATCTCCTTTCATATGCTTTCTCATACTTGATCCTTACAGCCAGCATACCCAGAAATACTAATGGTTAATCATAAATCTAATTAATTTCATATACACACATACATGCACCCTTTCTCTCTCTCTCTCTCTCTCTCTCTCTCTCTCTCTCTCTTGCTATTTCCAGTCTGCAGATTGTCCTTCCACATAATGCAGGTGTCTTATGGAGCCTTTTACCTTGTTTTTTGAAATGCAGACAGTCTTGATCTTTAACCTCTGAAGTACTGTGTCCCTCATCATTGGTCATACAATTGCTGTGACTGGGCTTTGTATTTTTCATGTTTCTGCAATATCCCTTTGGCCTATTTGATATCCTTTACACAGCACCTTGCCATTAACTTGGGATCATTGCTTTCTTACTCACTTTATTTTCTCTTCATCAGTGGTGCAGTTTCACCAAGGGAATTGGCCAGATTTCAACCCAGGAAAGAAGCACCTCTGTTCTCAGGGATCAAAGTCTGGTTCCAAGTTGTTTAATGATACATGCTGATAGTTCCATCCTACTTGCTAATTTTATTCATTGCAGGATTCAGAAACACAAACACTGTAGTATGTGTGGCAAGTCCATCACAAAATTTTATGAGTAGTTTGCCATACGCTCTGTGTTCCTTTCAAGATTCGCAAAATTATAGAATGGTTTGTGTGGGAAGGGACTTTAAAGATTATCTAGTTCCAAACCTCCTGTCATGGACAGAGACACCTTCCACTTTCTCAGAACTACATTCAGCCTGGCCTTGAACATTTTCAGGGATGGGACATCCACAACTTCCCTGGACAACCCGTTCTTAACTGTTGTTAAGAACTGTTGTTATTACATTGCAATACAGTTTCACATGTAGGCAGCAGTCAGGTAAAAAACAATGTTGACCTCCTACATGTTCAGTTTTATTTTTTTAATGTTCTACTGCTGTATTAAGAAATATGACCTCCTGGCTCATCACTGCCAGTGTTTATCAGCAACCCTACTGCATGTTCCACAACAGTAAATCCTGTAAGCTTAAAAATCTTTCCTATCAACAAAGTCAGAAAAAAGTCTCCCTTTCATGATTCCCTCTTAAACTCTGGGATCCTTCAGGACAGCTGTAGCATTGTCTACATATTCACAGAATATTTAAGCCTGCCTTGTACACAGAGTTTGCTACAATATCAAAAATTGTCTCTATTTTTTTTTTGCCCACTGGTGTTACAAAGTCCTTTGGAAAATAAAGGACTCGGTCCCTGAGGTACAATAGTCTTGGGTTAATTTCTCCTAAGAATAATAATCAGTTTTGCATAAGATCAGTATCTGCAGCACAAGACTAAAGAGATTGTATTTCATTTGAGAAAGTTGGTAAGAAAGGATCTTTGTCTTCTTTGGTAGGAGAATGCTGCATTCAGGTATTGATACAGATGTCACCTTTTGGCATATGCTTTGCTGGATAGTAATCTTTCCCTCACTGATTTTTCAATCCTTCAGTGATTGTGATTCCCAATGCAAAACTGTAAGGGATTTTGTTCTGTTAAGCAGATCTTGACTACAGATTCAGTCTGTCATAATTACCCAGAAATACTTTGTCTGAATTTCTCAGATAACTCAACTTGACAGGCTATCCATGGCTTGTTACAGGTATTCAGTCTTTTTTCTTAAATATTTATTTGTCTTGCAGAAAGGAACAGAAGAGGCAGCTGTTGAAGGCATCTCTGGCAAAACATGAAATGTAGTAGTCAATATTTTTGAGTAATGTTCTAATTTGGAATAGCAACGACAAGCAAGACACCATCATGAAATATTTTTAGTCCCTATTCTTAGTGCTTTACTGCCAATGTGGCTTCACTTTGATTGTACATGACATGTGGGGCAGGGTATCTAGGAACCGAGAAAGGTGGAGAGGTTGAAAGAAAAAAAGCAAGAGAGAACTTGAGGTGAATGATGCAATTAGGAGAGACAAAGAAGGAATAAGACTTTGTGCAAATAAATGAGTCTTTAGTAATAAAGCTTGGTTTCTAGGAGGATACACATGCTTTGTATAGAGAGGATTCATCCACAGAAATCCTCAATTTCTGTAAACCAAGCAGTATTTTAATGTGTCAAAAGTAAATCAGGCCTGTGAGTGAAATCAGAGTTCTGATTGGCATGTTCTGTAATTTCAAGAGATTTACAGAAGTTTTCTACTTTGGGTGCATTAGTTAAACATCTTACCCAGAAGAATTATTAAAACAAACAAAATTTAAGGCTGTTTAAGGTAAGCCTTTTTGGACCATATTTTGACTCCAATGACTTGCGATATCTTGAGCACTTAATGTTCACCTTCAGTTGTTTACATTTGCACTGAGTGGTTTGTAGGGAGACTCAGATTTTAAGATTTATGAAGCTCTTCAGCTTTCTTCCCCCCTTATACCTATGTTTTCTGTTTGCTACTTGGGTCTCAGCTTTAAAAGTGTAAAGGAAGCTCAGGATGTATATGTAGAGCATGGTTTACTATATCCTGCTTTGCTGCCTGTGTGACATTTGCTGATTTGGTTTCCTGTGAAAACTGATGGATCAGCTCACTTCTGGTCATAGATAACAGGCAGGAAGAACAGCCAGGACTCCTAAGAAGAATAGTCCATTAAAATCCTGCATGCAGAACAGAGCTGAAGTGAGTATTTTTATTTTAGGAAGAAGAAGCAAATGTCATGTTTTGATACCGCAGAAGGAAGCTGTTCTCAGAAAATACAGATATTTTGAGTTGTTAATGATTTCAAACCCATTACTCTACAGAAAGCTTAGATAAGGTGACAATGTCAGAATGAAACACTGAGAGGATGAAGATGTTGTCTCGTCGCTGTCTGGTTTGCTTGGCAGGCTGCCACAGTGGGGTGGCCTGAGCAGCTACACACCGTACTGGGGGACACAACAAATGGCACAGCTGCTGCTGTGCCTTCAGAAACAGACTCTGAGATTCTCTTGTACTGGACTGAATGCTGCAGATATCTGATTTCTGGTGGAGGTAACCTAGCTTGGGTTTAAAAGCAGAGAGCATAGCTGGCTACTAGTCAGTGAAAAATTGTTTTTTTAGGAGCTCTCATGGTGCTTGAAACAACAGAAGTAAGTTCAAATATTTAAAAGTTTCTTATATGAAATAGTGGAGCTGGAAAATTGTAGAAAAGATATTGACAAAATAAGTCTCGAAAAAGGCAAATACCCACCCTATCAGGAAACTATTAACCTACCAGAGTAATTATTTTAATTTGATTTTTTTCTTATTTAACTGCCATTTAATCAGCCTTGCAACTTCACATTCAGGATTAAACTAACATCTAGGTTTCATATTTTCAAAGTTATTATAGCTAACTCCCACTGAAATGAGGCATCAAAATAAATTTGCCACAATTGTGATCTCTTGCTGTTAGCCAAGGCACCAGGAAAGGCAGATACAAAATCCCAACTCTCTCTGGTTTGGGATTCTTTCTATGGAAATACCAAGAGAAGCTGGAGTCTAGCCCACCCATAGACAACCTGTATTTGTATGAAAACAGGAGATGAAGCTCTCCTGGTAACAGGATTGCTGCTATTTGGTCAAGGAGAAGGTACAGACCTATTTTGTAGGAGAGATAGGGAGATTGTATGAGGTTCCTCATCCCCGTGGTGCTGTCAATATCCCCATGTGTGAGGGCTG
This sequence comes from Hypocryptadius cinnamomeus, assembly GCA_013400635.1. Lineage (NCBI taxonomy): Eukaryota > Metazoa > Chordata > Aves > Passeriformes > Zosteropidae > Hypocryptadius > Hypocryptadius cinnamomeus. Next base: position 8,256 of record VYZP01067261.1, read on the forward strand.
GTCTCCACTGCTGGTGCAAAAAAGGATATAGTAATCACAGAAAATACTGTGGAAGTATTGTATCCTGAATAGTTTTATTGGACAGGACATTTTTCAAGTAGGACCCAGGTGCTTCTGTCTTCTGTTTTGGTCTTTGATGTGGTTTTCAGACGCTCCTGGCTCCCTGCTCTTCTGAAGGAGGCTTTCATGATTGTACTTAATTGCTCCATCTGCAAACAAGTTTTATCATGATGGAACCATGGCACCCAGGAGTTGCCATCGTCCTGCAAGTATTGATAGACCCACACAGGACACTACATCAGCATGTCTTAAACTGGACAAATGAGGCACATGGTGACTGCCACGTACCATGAACATGCAGAAAAATGGAATCTGAGTCCCTTACTCAGGTGCTTCTGGCCTGAGTCATTTCAGTACTGGTTCACCCAGCACTTCGCAGGTGGCAGGTGTTTCAGGGTGGTGTAGCGCTTACATGTATTTAACATATTTTATTAACTTTAACATTATTATTAACTTTGGAGCTAAAAAAAATTCAAGGCAAGACTGTTGAATTTCACAGAAATTATTATCTACAGACTTAAACTCAACCCTTCTGTGTTACCAAAACTTCATAAGAGGAAGAGAGCAACTTAAACTTCTGTTTTCTCTTTATCTTGTCCCACTAAGCCTTGTGCAGGAGACACTACATCAAGAAGAAGTACTAAACTCTTTATCTCTTGGAGCCACTGCCACACTGCCCTGAAGTTCAGTTACAACCTAGTAGATGGAGGAAAAAGTGAAAAGGCTCATTATTGCAACTCCAGCAGGCTCCTGAGATCTAGGGAAGGATTAAGCCCCAAAATATGCTTTACACTACTCCCAGCTTTGTGTTTCAGCATGTGCCTTCTCACAGCAGCACTCAGCAGCACCACAGCTCCTCCTCACCTCCAGCAGCTCTGCTCTCTCTACCAGAGCTTCTCCCACACACCAGGTGGTACCAGTCTCCCTCCCTCTAGCCCTGTCTCGCAGGTCACCCTCCTTCACACACAGCTCTTTAGGCTACAATCTACAGGTTTTTTACATGGCCTTTATTTCACTGGAAGTAGGCTGGGGGAGAACAGTTTTGAGATTATCTCATCTACTCATGTAGTTTCATTATATTGAGCACTCAATATGCATTTCACCCCATATGCTTCTCTAATAAGTGGAGGGAGATAGTAACTGTGTCATTTGAAGGATGAGTTAAGCATGGCATCACAAGGTTGGGTACCTGGAAGGGCTTTATGCTCAGCTGTGGGTGTTCATGGGGCTGGCCATGTTGCTGGGTGAGGTTGCAGTGACAGGACTCGTGCTGCAGGTCTGAAATGCACTGTGGGAGGCACCCCTGGCTCTGCACAGACCTAAGGCAGCCTGCTGTGGTCTAAGGATCACCTCTGCTTGTGAAGCCAGCATGACAACCACTCTCCAAACAAATTTGATGAGTTGCATCTGAAGGCATAAATGATTTTGGACTAAACAAAGTGACATTATTTGGTGACTAAACAATGTAGAATAAAAACATCATTGTCAGTCTTGGCCATAGGAGAGACAAACCCAGCATATTTGTGAGTAAAACAGAAGGTGAGCTGTAGTGGGACAGAAGTCATCTCATGGTGCTGGAGCTGGCCTAAAGGGAAATCACTGAGGCATGGAAATTCTCTTCTGTTCTGCCGGAGATATTGCCAAAATACAAATCCTGTTGTTGAAATTAGAATGAAACATAAACATGATCTGTGAAATAAGATTTCATTTCCCCTCCTACTATGCTGAAGCTTCAATGATGTATACTCAGTGACTGTTTAGTTTACATAATAATATTTCAGTCTTCAGTCTTTTTCTGAAAAAAAACCTAATTCTGCAAAAAATGATAAAATGCAGACAGTGTAAACATAAAGAATTCTTGAATCAGACAGGTTCGAACATTAAATCGTATACAAAACTGCAGCTCTCAGTGCCTTTACTGAAATTAGGTGTATTTCCACTAAAAAATGTGATATGCTGCCTATGGGTAAATCCTATACCATGGGTACCATTTCATAAATCTCGGGCTACAGCAATTTGTAAAAATTATCTGACTGACATTAGGGATAGTATAATCTGTTTTAAAAAGACATGCTTTTAAAAATTCATATTAGTGTTTCATTTCATAGTTCTTTGGGAAATTGCACTGAAACTTGTTTCCTTTCTCTTAAGTCAGGTGTGTGGTATTTTGCTACTGTGGCAATGGTTATTATAATAATGGTATTACTGCTACTATGGCAGTAAGTCTATGCCATCCTGAATATTCATTCAGGATGGCATAGACTTACTGCCATACTGATCATGGTTGTAGACTATTATTTATAGTACAGGGTATTAAAATATTGCTCAACAACAGCTCAACAGAAGATTTGCCAAAATAATGATTTAAAGATTTCTTGGTATCGTCTTAATACTTACAGGGATGCCAGAGTATTCCTATTCTAATGAGACAGGACCAAATATGTGGTTAAGGAATGTGGTCTATAATTTAATCCAAAATTTGATTATTTGAAGTTAAAGAGCCCAAGCAAACAAACCCCTAAGTAATCCTCTTCTCTGCAAAGAAATCCCAGACCCTCTACCTGTTGATTCCTTAACTTCCTTCTTGGATGTTTCCTCTTAAAAGCTTTCTCCTACTACTTTATTTCTCTCCTAAAGGTTCTTGAAGGACCTCTGAGCTCATGTCATGGCTCTATTTTGAGTTGATAATGACAGTGGATATGAAGACAGATATGTTGTTTCTGAATTAAACTGGATTTTCATGTATTGTGGTATGGCAAATAGAAAATACAAATCAGCTCTGGATCTTTTCCTATCATCTGATACTTTTTCCTATCATGTATCATCTTTTGCCATTCATTTCTAAAAATAACTATTCCTCTTCATGCTTTGGAAAAACTGTTTCATATATTTACTGCAACACTTCTATATCTCCTTTTAACCATGGTAAATAACTGGAAATGAATACACAACTCAAGGCAGTAACTGCTATAAGTACGTTATGGCATTATTTTAATTTCAAGTGTGTCCTGCTCTACTCCCACAGAGTTCCAAATTTGAGATATTAGAATTTTTTTCCCACTGAAAGAGTAGTTAGGCATTGGTATAACTGGCCAAGGATGTGATGGACTCTTCCACTGTCTCTGGAAGAATTCAAGAGATGTCTGGATTTTGAGATTTAGTTTAGGGGAGATTGCAGTGGTGTTACTTTGATGGCTGGACTTGATGATCTTTAAGGTCTCTTCCCAACTTGATGGCTCTCTGTGATTATTATGCTTGGAGAAATCTTACAGACCATTGATGCACTCACAAAGTTATGGCCAGGATTAAAGACATGTTTTCATTTTGTTTAGAGAAGTAGTCTTATCAGAAGGCTTATTGTACCTAGACAAAAAAGACATGGCAGTCCAGTATTTGTCTCTTGTGTAGATAACAGAACCACGGGTCCCACTGCTCTGGGTGTGTACAGCTCTCTAACATGTAGAACACTTATAATTATAGAAAATTTCCCACAGTGATAGTTAGGAGTGCCTTAATACTACAGAATGAGAAAGAAAGTGGAATAGGCTGTGGAGACCAACAAATGCTTCTACAGTAGAATTCCCTTTCTGCCTTCTGGCTGTAGGGAATTTGTAGTGTGGATTTAATGTAATTTAAAAAAGGGTTTTTTTAAAAAGGAAGACATGTAAGGTTTCACAATAAAGGCTTGAGGTGTTGTCTTGAGGAAAAAAAAATTAAAAAGTCATTCTAATTTGATATTTATTCTTTTGTACTACTTAGCACAATGATGTATCTATTCTGTTCAGGAATGCAGGCTCAGCCTCAAGTTAGGTAAGACCAAGCATAAGAATATGACATCTAAATTGGTCCTCTATTTATTGCTCCTCCTTTGCTCCATCCACTGACAGCAAAGGGAGGTTAGGATGACTGTACTGCAGTTTTAGGACATGTAGGAGCTGATGAATATATTTGTGTATTTTCTTTATTTTTCTTTNGGAGCTGATGAATATATTTGTGTATTTTCTTTTTTTTTCTTTTTGTTTTTCTTTTGGTGGGATTTAAAGTGATTACAGAGCGATGAATTTGATTTCTTGGCAGTGTATTACTGCATTATTTTTCTTTTTTTCCTTTTCTTACCAGCGGTCACAATTTGTTGTTAAGATAATGGTATTGTAAAACCAGTGCTGGACTGGATCCTACTTATGTGCGGTTTTTTCATTGTTCCTATTAGCGGTGTTACGTGCTTGCAGGAGTCAACATGATGAGCTTAAGCTTTGCAAAGCAAGAAATTAGATGGAAAAGTTCTCAAAGTGTTCATAACCCTTCTTTCTGCTAGCTCCTGTGTGGAGGAAATGTGTCCGATTCAGCTTTAGCTACACTTGGAATCAACTGTGGTGGCTGTTGATCCACACTCAGCATTCACAGGTTTGTGTTCTGGCTCTGTTAGTTTATACACAACACTGTATGAGCTAAACAATTTTTCCTCAGCTTGATAGATACATTTAGTTTGACTGTCATTCAAAATTCTTTGAGAAAATTCAAGATTTCTGACCATTTTCTGTGATTTTTCTCTTAGCTTTTAACTCCTTTTGATTCTGAAATATTTTGGTTTAAATGAAAAAAAAAAATCTCACTCTTAAATACTAATCAGAATGTATAGAATAGTAAAGTTATTGAAACCATCTTAATAAATAGTGTTTTAGTCTGTCACTGTTGTGGTTTTACCCTGGCTGGCAGCTCAACACCACACAGCTGCTTGCTCACTCTCCTGCAGCAGGATGGGGGAGAGAACAGAAGGGTGAAAGTGAGAAAACTCATAGGTTGAGATAAAGATATTTTGATAGGGAAAGAAAAAGGCTACATGAACAAAACAAAACAAAACAAAACAATTTTTTTTCCACCACATTCCAGTGGCAGAGTCGTGTCCAGCTACTTCCCAAAGAAAATTGGCCTTGGGAAGACAGACATCACAACTCTGAAAGTCCCTGCTTCCTTCTCATTCCCCCAGCTTTTATGGCTGAGCATGACATCATAGAGTGTGGAATATCTCTTTGGTCCACTGGGATCAACTGTCCTGGCTGTGTCCTCTACCATCTTCTGCCCACCCTAGCCTACTCACTGATGGCATGAGAAGCAGAAAAGACCTTCAGGCTGTGCATAACTGTTCATTAATAGCTAAAACATCCCTGTGTTATCAGCACTGTTTTGGTCATAAACCCGAAACATATCACCATCTGAGCTGCTACAAAGAAAATTAACTCCATCCCAGTCAAAACCAGTATAGTACCGAATTTTAATTATCTTCTTACAACAGTACAATCTTCTAGAAATCTCTCTCTCCTAAATAATTCAGTAGTGTGAGAATGTTGTTTAAATACTCTAAGATGACTAATGAAATACAAAAATGGTTTTAGGCTTCCATTGCAGGTAACCCACTGCAGCACCCATGCAAATATTAGTCATGTGTAGATAACTATTGAATACCATCTGAGAGATACAGGTTCCCACAGGAAACATCAAAAAACATCTTGGATGCAACTGTAAAATCATGGATAGTAATACACTTATTTTCCTTCCACACATGCAATTATTCCAGGCATATTATGTTTTAAGTCTGGATATGATTTCATTTAGCACTGAACTTTCCATTTTCCAGTCTGCTATAAAAGTCAAGGGCCACTGTGGCTTCAGGATTTCAACATATTTTGCCAGGAATAATGACCAGTTGCAAGAACTGAATGTGTCACCAGAAGAGAGGGTCTGACCTGTCTCAGAGGAATTCAAGCCTTTCTGTTCTGTGTAAATGTCAGCTGGCTTCCTACCCACAGGAAAGATGAAAACATATGTCTATCTAGGACATGTACCCTGTCATTAGTTATTTAGCAGATCGAGCTTTTGGTAACTTTTTGTCTTCAAATCACTACAGCCTGAGACTTTGCTGAATATTTTTGTCCCAGAAGAGAGAAAATCTTTCCCTTTGACTACATTAGATCAGAATACATGATTCATGATGAAAGTGGGAGCCAGATCCAGATAGAATTACTGATGAGTGTGCTGCAGATGAGACACAGAGAATATGTGGATAAGCTCATCAAGACCTGTGCTGCTCTAGACAGGGGCTATGTGTAGACATGTGTATACACACATAGACATATAGGTGTGTATCACATGTGTCTGTGTCAAAATGGCTTTGAACTGTTATATCTCCAGTATATATACCCAGTGAGTGTAAGGGACAATGAGAAAAGCAGTTTTCAGATCAGGAAGGGAGGCTGAAATACTTCACTTGGAAATAGTTCTTCTGAAGTCCCATTTTGGTTGGAAGAGACCTTGGGAGGTCATCTAGCATGAGCTCCTCTCTAAAGAAGGGCTGACATGGATCAGGTTACTCAGTTTCTTGTCCAGTTCAGTTTTGAGAAACTCCAAGAACAGCCTAAAACAGTTTCTTCTGCCACTTCGAGGAATAGCTCATTCCTCACACAGCCACTGACAGCCAAAGAGGTATCACTACTCATCTACTTAATTCTCTTTTTCTGCCTATTTGTGCAACACATATATTCACTTAAGTTACATGCAGCCTTTGTCGCACATAATCATCATATAATCAGTCTTACATAACCATGGAAAGACTTTGGTGGCAGCTTTATTTTTTTACATTGGGACTGAACTTCACACAGCATCTCCCTTCTCTGTTTATCTTGAGCCAAAAGAATACCACAAATATTCAAATTTTCAGTGATCGTCTTAGAAATAGCAGTGTTCTGTTAGGGCAGCAGCACTTTTCTGAGTGTTCTGATTAGTTCCTTTTAACACTAGATGTTTTCCTGGGCTTTTGTATTTTGCAAATAATTAGGGAAAAATAAATATCTCCCATACACTACAGCAAGAGATTAAGTTTCCCACATGACAATTCATCAACACAACAATACAGAACATTGCTGATCACTGCTGAAATACTTCCCACCTCCTGTCCCTGGGCCAGGCTGTTCCTGACCTTTTTGTGGTTCTACAGATGTTGAGACAAGTTATGAAGCACTTCCTCTTTACTCCCCTCATGTAGACCCCAAGAGGACCCAGCATAGCTGAAGTGCCTGGCTGGAATCCTTTCCAATGGTAACAGGAGTTTCATTGACTTCAAATGAGCTTGTTTCTCATCTCCATTGTTTCTTCTTCTCTTACAATAGTGTCAAAGTACCTTCTTACTCTGCTCTTTCCATACTAATCTCATATTGGTGTTTCCCTGGATGTGCTGTACTTTCCCACCCAGAACTTCCATCAAGGAGGATTTTGATGATTTTTTAATACTTACCAGAGATTTCCAAATGCATGACAACACAGGGGTAGAGCCTGCTGCACAACAGGCTTTATACACATGATAGGCTTGATGCCTTACAGGTTCACAGAATCATAGACTTTTTAAGGTTGGAAAAGACCTCTAAGATCATTGAGTCTAACCACTAACCCAGCTCTTCCAAGCTACCAATAAATCATGCCTCTAAGCACCACATCTCCACATTTTTAAACACTTCCAGGGATGGTTATTCCACCATTTCCCTAGGCAGCCTTGATGCTTGACCACTCTTTTAGCAAAGAAATTTTTCCTAACATCCAGTCTAAACCCCCCCTGGTGCAACTTCAGGCCATTTCCTCTTCTCCTGTCACTTGTCACCTGGGAGAAGACACCAATCCCCACCTCACTAAGCCCTTCTGTCAGGGAGCTGTAGAGAGCAGTGAGGTGCTCCCTGAGCCTCATATATGCCCCATCAAAATATCCAGTAAGTCCCATACAGTATAAAAGCCTTTCTATGTAAAGCAACAGTAAGACTGATGTTTTCAATCCATTTGGGACTCCTCAGACTGTATATTGATAGTGATCTTGAAGAAATACCATGCTGCTCTGTATCCAGCACAGCAAGAAGCTGTAAAATCACCGAGGCTGACTGCGCTCTAAAGGCACCTTTTCAGAAAGATCACTTAATGCCAGGCAGGTGCTTAGCTTGTGAAACCCAGGAAACCAGCAGACAAGGTTTTGTCTTGCCCGCACTGATTCACGAGCAAGATTTGAGTCCTGTTAACAGCAAATAGTGCCACCACTGTCGGTAGAATAAATAAACAAACAAACAAATCGGCTGAAGTTCATTTATTGGACTTCAGACAATGCCTCTTAGGGTTCTTAAACCCCCTCGTCCCCTCCTCGGCAGCCCCGAGCCCCGGCCGCGTCCCGCTCCCTGCGGAGCGAGCTGCTGGCGCCCGGGGGAGGAGTGATGGGGACGGGGGCGCAGCCCAGATCCCGGGCTCCCAAAAATAGGTCTCTGCTCCTTCTGTAGCCCTCGCTCTGAGGAGCAACCCGGGCGTTCGAGCAGGGGTTTTCTTTGAGACTTGAGTTTCTTACCCCTTACCATTCTCCTTTCCTTACCCCAGAAGAAAAGGAGAGGGATTTCCTCCTCCCTCCGAGAGGGGTTGGCTAATTTTCTTGGAAGACAAACCACTGACCCAGATGCAACGCTGTCAGAGTCGCAAAGGGGATAAAAGAAAAAAAACAAACGCCACACACAACGGCAACAACAAAAAAAGCAGCGCTCCTCTCAGCTATCACCGCTTTATCACCTGCACATGCCTGGAAGAAGGCTCTTTCCTCCGCTAAGGGAAAAAAATCAGCTTAGGAAAGCAAAGTTTGAACAGCGAATTCCTGTTATTTCAAAACGCCCCATGTGACAGGATATTTCCTTATCATATGGAGCCCAGAGTTTTCCCCTGATCCACCGGCCCTTCACAAGCGCGGCGGACCTGCCCGGCGGGACGCCCTCTCCTGCCGGCCGCGGGGCGCCTCGGGCGGAGCCGCGCCGATGGCTCCCTCCCTGCTCCTGCTGCTCCTGGGACTTCTCCCCCGGGCTTTTCCGCGGCTGGGTAAGTGCCCGCAGGGGCTGTGCGGGCGAGGCGAGCCGGACGGCGAGGGGTCACCGCGGGCACAGAGCCGAACCTGCTCTGGGGCTTGCGGGGAGCGTGGGGAGGATCCGCGGGTGCAGGTGAAGCCCACGACCATTTAAAGCCTCTCTGCGGCGGGCGGGCGGCTGATGGAGGCGGCCTCCCCTCGGGACCCCTTCCTCGTCCGCATCCAGAGGTGCCCGGCGGGCAAAGCTGCCCGGCAGGGAGGCCTTTTGGGTGCCCGTGGCGCTTTGGACGCCGAACAGGGCTGTCACCGTCGCTGCCTCAGTTTCCCCCAGCGCTTCGGTCAGTCCCGGATTGATTTAACACCATCACCAGCTTTCCCTCACAGACCTGCTCACCGCAGAGTTTTGTGGAACTGCCCGGTACTGGGTCTCTGTCTGTCCTCCAGCCCTCCTGGATGGGCCCTGCTTTTGACAGATGGCTTTCATGGGGGAATGTTAGGGTAGCTGAGGTGCTGGGATGGATAGAGGGGTCAGAACAGGGGAAAGTTGTGTTGCTTGGTGATACCTGGAGTTTGTACCCACTTACCCTGAGATTTGCTGTGATTTCCAGCTCACAGCTACTTTTCAGTGAAAGTTTTGCACCTGCCCTTTCTGAAAACCTTTCAGCATCCTCTGCTCTCTGGATTGAGATCTAGCAATGCAAATCTTTGTAGCACTGCCTTGTAACCTTTCTTCCTTTGTGTAACTAGCAGCAACCCGTTTAGGCCATCTGGTAAGCAAGAGCCTGTGTAGGGAAGACAGTCATCCTACCTGCATCTGCCTCCTTGCTCTCTCCTCTTTTGCTTCTGGCTTTGGGTCTGTTCTTCTGGTGCTCTCCATTAGTGTTTAACACTGGTAGCACTTCACTGGCTTCTCAAATGACTTCCTTATTTACCCTCACATAACCTGTGATGGTTTGGAAATGCTGCAGAGTGTGAAGTCAGTTTGGCATTCTGGAAATCTCTGCTATGGAAATGATACTGTCTGGTGAGATTCTGCAGTACTTGGCACAATTCTTAAATACAACTTGTGACCAGAGATAGATAGGCAAATAGTCACAGTGTGGTGAGTAAAGAAAAATGAAAGTCTGTGAGAAATTTTTTTTTTGGGATCTACTTGGGACATTTGAGGGAAAAGATGCTAGATCTCCTTGAATGGCTGCTTGTGCACTGGTAGTGGTGAAGTTGTTCCCTAAGCCTGGAATGTTCTTATGCATTTTAAAGACCTTCCTTCCAGGAGTAAGTTTCAAAATAGGAATTACTGTTAGAAATAGGTTTCATTCAAAGTAGTAACAATGTGGTACTCGTCAGCACACTGTGGTGGACCTTAAAGTGTTCCACCTACGGTTCGTCTGTAGTGAAGAACGGCACCTGTTACAGAGCTCTATAACAGATGTTGCTGCAGAACAGTGAAACACAGCTAATGGTGTTATGCGTGATTCTGCTCAGCCCATTTCACAGAAACAGCTCATCACGTTGGCAAGAGTGCTATCAAGTGTTTACAGAGAGGACTTGGCAGCGCAGAGGAAGTGCTGCGCAAATACCTGGCCTGTTTCTTCTAGACTATCTAATTAGTCACACAGATACTGCTATATGGGGATCCCCTTTGGTGAGCAAGATGACAGAATAAACAGAAATAAAGCTGTAAACTTGAGCAATACAGCACTAAGTTACGAGTCTGCTCGATGGCCGTGGATTAGAGAGGAGCAACACTGAGGGAAAGGAAATCCTGCAATTACAGCCTCAGCCACAGTTGCTCCAGCATCCTGCTCCTTCCTGTTCTATTCTCCTGTTTTGGTGTCAGCTTTTTTTCGATGCCTCCTTGACTGAGTTGGCCTTTTTGCTGCTTGCATACGTACTATTCCCTGCATTGGGAATATGTCCTTCTATAAGCAGGTGTGCTGGGTTTACACACTTCTAATGCTTTGAAAAAGCACCGTCAGAATAGTAGAGAGCCTGTTTTGTCCCCCTCTCCATCCCCACTGGCCAGACCGCTTTGTTCAGCTTTTTAACTTCATTTCTGAAGCCAAAACTCTGAGTTTTGGCTTCAAAAATGAAGTTAAAAAGCCTCTCATGCTTGGATGCAGTAATCCAGGCTTTTAACTTAGGGATACTTTTTTTCATGTGAAATAGCATCTTCTCTTTAACACCACAAAAACCAGAAAATAAGGACTGTTATTTTAGGCCACAGATACAATTTTAGCAGTTTGAAAAATCAGGTAGTGTTTTCTACACATGTGAAATTGTTTGACATCTCTTTTATCCAGAAACTTTAAACATGATTTCAGGAAAAGAAGAGTTGCAAGCACTGCATATATCAGTTTACAATAACATTGTGCTAAATGCTAGTAGAAAAGCAGAATAAAAAGAAGTTGTCACCAGCAGTGATAATTATACATTTCCTTGTATTGTCTGTGAGTAAAACAGATTGGCAAAAGACAACAATTTCTGCCTCCCGTGCTCATCAGTTTTACATTACTTCCCAGTGAGTTGGAGGCCAAAGGACAAGAGAAGGAAGCTGAACTATAGATGAGATACGTCTAGGTCAGCTCTTTCTCTGAGAGAGAGGTTATTTGTTTCTGGATTGTTCTTCTGCAGAAAAATATGATCATTTCCACATTAGAGCCTCAGCAGAGAAGGGAGGACTTTCTGTGGTTAACCTGTTTTCCACTTAACTATTTCTCCATTATAGAATTTGTTTAGTTTGGTAATCATGCACTAAAATAAATAGTATTTTAGTATTATAGCTTCTATCCCCAGTGTCACATAAATTAATATTTCTCCTTCCTATCTCATAGCACAGTTAAAATACACTTTTAAGATGTTGTGCATTCTGTTATCTTATGTGAAAGAGCATGATAAAATTACTGTGACAAAAGGTATCTCAGGTGGATCAGAGAGGAGAAATTTTCAGTCTTTCAGCAAGACTGGCTCAGAAATGTTACACTCATAGCACATCCAAGTGCAAAAGATGCTAAAACTTTTCAAGTGGCTACAGTTCTGAAACCAACCTCGAATACATGAAAATGCATGTGAAGCACTGTTTACTAAGAGGGAGAAATAACCTGGGAAGCTATGAAGAGCTTTGTATATTTTCATAAGTCATGAAGAGGCATAACTGGTGATGGCAAATCCCACTGCTGTTGGTATTTCATTTGTAATGGAGAGATGCAAGAAAGAAGTCACTGATGACTGAACTGAAAAATAAATATAAATGTGTTCTACAAGAAGCTTGAGTATAAAGCTTAAAAACATATCCTTCTCCTCAGTTAATACCTTAAAGATTTTAGCAGGGCTTTGAGAACAGAGCTCCCCACTGTGAGGAAATGGAGCCTGAGGAACTTAGTGACTGTTGTCATCTGTTGTCATGCCTGGGAGACAGTGCTGCTGGAGAGTTCAGTGTCAGGATCTGCTCTCTACAGTGTCCATGCTCCCTCATTTCAGTAATTCCCATGGGTGCAGCTTGGATTAACACCATGAGTGTTTTTTCTCTCTTCAGTTTACCCATGCTTTAAACCTATAGGAGACACTGGGTCTACACCTCTGCTGCCTTGTGCTTTTGTGTGTAGATGCTTTCACTGACACAAAACAGTTGAAATGTCCTCACATCTGAACTAGTTGCATCATACACTTTAACAGGTGTAGTCCACACCTTTTTTGCTGAACAGATGGTGAGATTTTCACACCAAGAGGAGTGTCCAGATTCATATTTCATTTAGATAGCAGGTAAGGTTACTTCAAAGCAAATCATTCCAGTGGTTGTTTTTTTTTTTTTTTATTTTCTTATAGATACTAGCATCTTCTTAATATATAATGAAGATCACAAGCGCTGTGTACTGGCTCAAAGCTCTAATTCAGTGACTACTGCTCCTTGTGTTCAAGAAAATGAGTCACAAAAATTCAGGTGGGTCTCAGATCACCAGCTTATGAGCATAGCATTCAAATTGTGCTTGGGAGTGCCTTCGAAGAAAGACTGGGTTCCCATCACTCTGTATCCTTGTGACAAGGCTAGTGAACTTCAGCAATGGGAATGCAGAAATGAGACTCTCTTTG
>VYZP01067266.1:4117-16270 GCA_013400635.1 Hypocryptadius cinnamomeus
GATCAAGCCTGGCAGCTCCTGGGGGGATGCAGGAATGGGATCAAGCCTGGCAGCTCCTGGGGGGATGCAGGAACGGGATCAAGCCTGGCAGCTCCTGGGGGGATGCAGGAATGGGATCAAGCCTTGGCAGACCCTGGGGGGCTCCTGGGTGCTGGGGGTTGAACGGAGCACAGTGGAAAAGCTCTGGAGCTGCCGGGACAGCCCGGAGCTGCTGTAGCTGCTCAGAGCTGACCCCTGTGGTGCCTCTGGCTCGTGTCTGCTGGGATGAGGTTGGGAATGGCTCCTGTTCTTGCTCTGCTGGCTTGGATGGGGCTGGGACAGGAGCAGAGCTCCCCCAAACCTGCCCAAACCAGGGAGGGTTTGCTGGGCATTCCCTGTGGGAGCAGTGCAGGGACACCGAGCTCGGAGGGGCTCTGGGAGGCCGGGATTGAGAGCCCATCCCTCGGGATGAGGACGTGGCTGTCCCCTCCCCGTGGCGGTGACAAATGTCACCTGGGCAGGTGTCCCGTGGGCACGGCAGGGCGCTGGAACGCCGGGAAGCGCCGCTGGCAGCGGCTGCCACCGGAGCTGTGCCAGGAGCTGTGCCAGGAGCTGTGCCAGGGCCGTCAGTCACGCTCCGCTCAGCTGCTGGAGGGGGCGGCTGGATGCTCCCGGCGATTCCAAGATGCCGTGATTTTGTGGGATAGCACCAGGCGGGGCCCCCCCCAGTCTCTGGAAAGGGATGTGCGGGGTGGCTTTGGGATCAGCAGCATCTCCCCCCCATCCCCAGGAGCGGTGGGGATCCAGCTTTCCCCTGGGAATGGTGGGGACTGACCCCCGGTGCTGTGGAGTGGGATCCCTGTGGGTTGGGGGCAGAGTTTGCAGGATGCCCCCAATTCCCTGGCTCTGCGGGGTCCCTCCGGGCTGGGGGCGGGCTGCGGGTTCCCTGGGAGCCCCCCAAGGCAGCAAACACCGTGTCCTGCTTTTCGGGGAGGAGACTGGAATTTCTCCGCCTGTTGGGTCGATCCCGCTCTGGAATTTGGCCTTTGGCAGCCGCAGCGCCCCCGCATTTCGGTGTCACTTTGGGGGCTTTGTTTTTTTTTCCTCTTGCCCGGAATTGTAAGCGACAGGGAAAATGAGGGCAGATGCCCGCACGGCTGCAGTGGCAGCGCGGATCCCGCAGCCGGGCACGTGTCCGGCCTCCCCGGGGCTCCGGCCGTGCCGGTGCCGGTGCCGGTGCCGGTGGGCAGGGATGGCGCCGCAGCCGCCTCCGTGCTCGGCACAGCGGGGCTCGTTCGCAGCGGCACAGCTGACGCAGGAGCTGCTGGAAGGGGCTGCGAGGGGAGGGGGAGGAGGAGGAGGAGGAGGAAGATCCCAACCTGCCTTTGCACCGTTGATCAACCGCGGCAAATCGGCTCCGGCTGATTTTGGCTGCGGCTGCCGGCGCTGGGGGCGCAGGGCTGGGCTGGGGGAGCAGGGGAGGCTTGGCCTCGGTTGTGGGTCTGGTGCTGGTGAGGGGCGAGGAGAAAAGCAGAGGAATGGAAATGTCAGCGGGGCTGGAGGCTCTCTCCCGAAATCCCTACGTCAGCTTGTCTCGGAGCAGCGGGATTTGGGACACGCTGCGGAGCCGCGCGTTGGGCTGGGAGCCATCCTCTGCAGGGGGGGCTGCGGCAGCCCGGCCCCTCGGGCTCGGGGGGCTCCCGGGCCGCCCCTGGGCCGTGTCCCGCCCCTGCTGCCCTCCTGCCACGCTCGGCGGATGGGGCTGAGCCGGGGCCGGCTCCTTTGATCCTGGTTTTTATTCCCTTTCCTGGGAGCTCTGGTCGTGGCCAAATCATCCCGGAGCTCGGTGGGATGTGCCAGAGCTGAGCCCAGGAGCTTCTCCTGAGCTGAGCCGAGTGCCAGACCCTGCCAAAACCCCTCTAAAGGACATTTTTGGGATGGGGAGACGCTCGAGCCTCTCCTGGTGCTGGCCTCTGGCTCCCCGAGTGCCACCGTCCTCGTTGGGGTGCAGGAGGTCACCCTCAGCTTTGGGGATGCTCCCTGTGCACCCCAAGAGTGGATGCTGTCCCGGGACAGGGATGCTGTCCTAGGAGCACAGCACTCAGGAACCCTGGGAGTGGAGACACGTCCCCATGGTCCCCAGGCATGGGGGTCCTTGTCCTCCCCAGCTCCCAGGGAAACCATCCCTAAAAGTGGAATCCCAGCCCCCCAGTGTCACCTCCCAGCACCCCAAGGTCCCCGGATCGCAGCCCTATGGCTGCTCTGTGTCCCTGGCTGTTCCCATGGATTGGGATCAGCATTTGGAATCAGCTGCACCTTTAGGGCACATCCAGGGTTTGTGGGGGTGGGGTCCTGCTGCCAGAGCCCCCCCGGGAAGGGTGGAATTCGCAGTCCTCAGAGGAAGAGCTGCTTCCCTCTGCTTCTTCCTCCTCCGGGTCTGTGCCCGCCTGGAGCACCCAGACTGGGAGGTTTTGTGTCCTGTACTGGTCCCAGTTCTCCCTCCCTGTGTGCCCCCAGTACTGGGGACAAGCAAAGCCCGGGGTGGAAAACTGGAGGCTTTGTTGGGCCCAGCTCTTGCAGTGAGGAAAAACATCTTCCCTGATAAATCTGGACAAGGGAGGGCTGCGAGCTCCGTGCCCTGGAGCCGTGATGGGATGGGGGTGACCAGGGTGGCCGGGCCTGGCCGGTCCCACAGGGACATTCCAGGGCTGCCCTCGCTGCTCCCAGCCCGGGGGACGGGGGGGAAGCAGCAGCCGGAGCGTGCTGGCTCTGCAAGAAACAGCTGCAGAGCTTTAAAAAAATAATCCTTCCAATCCCGTTATCAAAGGGCCTCTCGCAGGCAGGAGAAGCCACAATAAATATTGGATAAGGGAAGTGGCCGCGGCGGGCTAGGAACGTGGCAGGAGACAAAAGCCCCGGCCCGGGGCGGTGCTGAGTCGCCGTTCTGTCACCGTGGTGTCACCCCCGTGACCCTCCTGTCCTCCCTGTGGCTCCAGCAGGAGCAGGGAGTGGCTGCCCAGGGAGGATGGGCTCCTGGGCGTGCCCCTCGTGCCATCCTGCTCTGTCCTGCCTGGGACTGGCATCCCGTGGGAGCCCTGGCTCCAGGTGCCATGTCCTGCTGTGTCCCGTGTCCCTTGTCCTGCTGTGTCCCTTGTCCTCCAGCATCCCATGTCCTGCTGCATCCCATGTCCTGCAGGGACCCTTTGTAACTGGGTCAGGGCCCTGCAGGGACCCTGGAGGTCCCTCTTGGCTCCTGCTGCCACCTGGCTCTGTCCTGCCTGGGAGACACAATGTCCCTGCTCCANCTGTATCCTGTATCCTGCTGCATCCCGTGTCCTGCTACATCCATGTGCTTCTGCATCCCATGTCCTCCATCCCATGTCCTGCTGCATCCCATGTCCTACATCCCATATCCTGCTGCATCCTGTGTCCTGCTGCATCCATGTGCTGCTGCATCCCATGTCCTGCTGAATCCCATGTCCTGCTGCATCCCATGTCCTACTACATCCATGTCCTGCTGCATCTCATGTCCTACATCCCGTATCCTGCTGCATCCCATGTCCTGCTGCATCCCATGTCCTCTATCCCATGTCCTGCTGCATCCCATGTCCTACATCCCGTGTCCTGCTGCATCCGGTGTCCTGCTGCATGCATGTGCTGCTGTCTGCCTTCCGTGTCCTGCCTCCCCCTCGCAGCCGGCTGATCCCGGCGCAGGGTCCCGTGAGTTGTTCCTGCCGGGAAGGGGCGCCGGGGGCCGGAGGGGCCCGGCCAGTCCCCGCACGGATCCGGGCCGTGCCTCCGGGAGCCGCTGGAGCGCCGGGAGCCGCTGGCCGGCTGCTGCCTCCTGCCAGGGAACAAATGAGATGTGACCGCGGCTCCCGCGGCTCCCGCGGCTCCCGGGGAAGCATGTGCTGGATGTGTAATGGAGCGCGGGATCTGCCCCCGGAGCTGACCCGCAGCGGCCCTGGCTGCAGCAGCTCCGCTTCACATCCTGCTTTTCCCGAGTCTTGGGCGGCAGGAAGGAGAGAGGCTGCTCCCTCCTCGCCCCTGGATGCCCTGGAGCGTGAGATTGGATTACTCCACTTGGCAGGCACACGGCTTTGGGCTGCTCCTGCCGAGGAAGCATGCAGGAGCTGGGAGCCGGGAGGGGCCGGGGCCGCGCGCTGGGACGTTCCCGGGGGCTTTGCTGTGCCCTGGCGATCCGTGGTGTCTGCTCGGATCTGAATTCCTTAAATCCTGCTCTCCCTCCGGCCCAGCGCGCTGGGAGGGGCGGGTGTGATTGCCGGGCAAAGAGGGCTGGAGCGGGGTCAGCTGCCGCCTCCCTCCGTGGCTCCGGGGATGTGTGAGATCGGGAGCGGGGTGGATGAGCAGCAGTGGGAGCCTTTTGGGCTGGGGGGACTGGGCTGTGCTGGGAGCAGGCAGGGGAAGGCTCCTGTCCTGCCACTGGGAATATCCGGCGACTCTGCTCGGCCAGGCTGGAGAATTGGGATTGTTAAACCCGTGTGTGTGTCCTGAGCTGGCCTGGGATCCTCCTGCCCCCTCTGCCTGGAGCCAGGCTGGGAATGCTGGGAGTGTCCAGCCTGGAGAGGAGAAGGATCCAGGGAGAGCTCAGAGCCCCTGCCAGGGCCAGAAGGGGCTCCAGGAGAGCTGCAGAGGGACTGGGGACAAGGCCTGGAGGGACAGGACACAGGGAATGGCTCCCACTGCCAGAGGGCAGCCATGGATGGGATGTTGGCAATGAGGAATTCCTGGCTGGGCTGGAATTGCCAGAGCAGCTGGGGCTGCCCCTGCATCCCTGGCAGTGCCCAAGGCCAGGCTGGACACTGGGGCTGGAGCAGCCTGGGACAGTGGGAGGTGTCCCTGCCATGGCAGGGTGGCAGTGGGTGGGCTCTGAGGTCCCTTCCCACCCAACCCATCCCAGGATTCCCTGACTTTATGGTCCTGATTAGTTTGCTCCCACCATGGGCTGTCCTTGTTCTCTCCTCCCTGAGCATCATCCTTTGTCCAGTGTCCAGCTGCTGCTCCTGCCCCTCTGGAATTGCCTCTGGAATGAAACCCAGGGGGCTGAGCCCTGGCACAGGACACACACGGCTGGCAGTGCCCTGGTGTGCCACATGTCACCATCCCAGGAGCCACATTCCCCTGGTGACGGCCAGGATGGGGCTGGAGCTGCTCACTGTGCTGGGGATGGGAGCCAGGGTGGCAGAGCCACTGTCACGGTGGCACCTGGCCCTTGGTGTGCCCAGGTGGCTGCTGTCCCCACGCTCAGCTCTGTCTCTGTCCCCAGGTGATGCAGGTGCTCAACGCTGACGCCATCGTGGTGAAGCTCAACTCGGGGGACCACAAAACCATTCACCTGTCCAGCATCCGGCCACCGCGACTCGAGGGGGACAGCGCCCAGGTGACACCGCGGGGACGGGGCAGGGAGGGGACAGCGCCTGGGGACACCGCGGGGACAAGCACAGGGAGGGGGCAGCGCCTGGGGACACCGTGGGGACAGGCACAGGGAGGGGACAGCGCCTGGGGACACCGTGGGGACAGGCACAGGGAGGGGACAGCACATGGGGACACTGTGGGGACAGGCACAGGGAGGGGACAGCGCCTGGGGACACCGCGGGGACAGGCACAGGGAGGGGACAGCACATGGGGACACTGTGGGGACAGGCACAGGGAGTGAACAGCGCCTGGGGACACCGTGGGGACAGTGAGGGGATGGGAAGAGGATGGGAAGGGGCCGGGCAGGGGGCCAGGGTCGGCTCTGTATGCAGACCCCTCCCGTGGGGCTCCTGCTCCCTCTGGGATGACCATGCCCCCTTTCCCTTCCTGCGGGAGCCCATCCTGTGGGATGCAGGAGGCCTGGGAAGGGCTGGAGCGTGCACTGGTGGCTGCAGGGAGACAGATCCGTCCCTCTTTTCCTGCCTCAGTTTCCCCTCTGTTCCGTGGGTGCTCCCAGCTGGAGTGTGGGATGTTCCTTAGGGATATCTGTGCCTCGTGTCCCCATCCGTGGGGCAGGCACGGGGGGCTGCGCAGCTGCTCCTGAGTGGGCGAATCCTCGGTTTTCCTTCCCCTGGGCCGTGGGGCTGGCTGGGGCCTGGGAGCGCTCCCCACACCCCAGAGGAGCAGCTGCCATGTCCTCGGCTCCGAGGGGCGCCGGGGCCGGCTCGTGACCGGTGGCTCAGGACCGAGGGGTTCTTGGCTGGGACGTTGGAAGGGCTGGAAAAGGCCGCATTGTTCGCGCACAGTTTGGTCCCTGCTCTCTGCCTTTGAGGCTCTGCTGGAGCCGGATCCGAGCGCGCGGCAGGGACACGAAAGTGCCGGGATGAGCCGGGATTGGGCACAGGGAGCGCCCTTGACCCCGCTCAGAGCTCCGCAGCTGGGCCGGGAAACGGGATGTGGCTCTGGTCCCTGCGGCACACGCTGAGCGCCCCTGACCCTGCCCGGAGCTCCAGGGCTGTGCAGGATGAGGAATCAGTCCCTGTGTCACACACAGAGTGTCCCTTAGTCCACTGAGGAATCAGTCCCTGTGTCACACAGAGTGTCCCTGAGTCCACTGAGGGATCAGTCCCTGTGTCACACAGAGTGTCCCTGACTCCAGTGAGGGATCAGTCCCTGTGTCACTCAGAGCGTCCCTGACTCCACTGAGGGATCAGTCCCTATGTCACACAGAGTGTCCCTGACCCTGCCCAGAGCTCAGTGCTGTGCAGGATGAGGGATCAGTCCCTGTGTCACGGAGTCTCCTTCATCCCCTCACAGCTCCGGAGCTGCTGCAGGAGTTGGGATGAGGGATTGATCCCTGTGTCACACAGAGTCTCCTTGACCCTGTTCACAGCTTTGGAGCTGTTCCAGAAAGCAGGATGAGGGATTGATCGCTCTTCACAGAGTCTCCATCCCACTCGGAGCTCTGGAGCTGCTCTAGAAGCCAGGATGTGGCTCGGATCCCTGTGTCCCTTTCTGGGACAGCACTGGGGGTGCAGAAGCCAGGCACTCCCTGCTGTCTCCTGGTGATGCCAGTCCAGCAGGGGCTCCTCAGGGCAGGGATTTATCCCCGTGCTGCTGCTGTTCCCTCTGTTACTGCGTTCCCTCCCTGGCTGATGCACTCAGAGCTGTGGGATCACGGAGCTCCCGAGACCCTCAGAGTGCCTGCCTTGTTCCTGGCACATCCCTCCTCCTCCTCCTCCTGCAGCGCCTCTGGAGATGCCGGGAAGGCTCCTGGGAAGGCTCCTGCCCGTGCACACGAAGGGGGCTGAGCCAGGATTGCTCCAAACCTACATTTTCCAGGCTGTTTTCCATCCTGGAGCACCACGGGCCGGCCTGGCCGTGCCGGTGGGCGACAGCTCCCGAGGTGACCCCGCGTTGCTGTGGGAACGGGAATTTGGAAATTCCTGCCTCCCTGCGCGCCGCCTTGTTCTGGCCACACGGAATTATGGATACCTTCCCAGACTGGCCTCTTCCCGCTGCTCCTCTGGCATCGGCTCGGCGGGGCCGGGAGCTGCCAGAGCCGGGGGCTCGGGGGAGCAGCGGGATCCCCTCTGGAGCAGCCGCAGTCTCCAAGGAGACTGCAGAAAGGCAGCGCCCGCCCGCCGCGCCGCCGGATGGATCCGCTGGAAAACCCTCCGGGATCGGCCCCGGAACGTGCGGCGCTCGGCTCCTCCCGAACTCCCGCAGCTCCCGGGGGGCCCCGCAGCGTGGGCTCTGTGCCCCCGGGTCTGGGGTGTCCCTGTGCATCCCTGGCACCCCAGGGTCACATCCCAGCACTCCAGTGTCACAGCCCAGCACCCCGAGGCCACATCCTGGCACCCCAGGGTCACATCCCAGCACCCCGAGGTCACATCCTGGCACCCCAGGGTCACATCCCAGCACCCCGAGGCCACATCCTGGCACCCCAGGGTCACATCCCAGCACCCTGAGGCCACATCTCAGCATCCCTGAGGTCATATCCTGGCACTCCAGTGTCACATCCCAGCCCCCAAGTGTCACCTCCCAGCACCCCAAGGTCCCCAGATCGCAGCCCTGTGGCTGCTCTGTGTCTGTCCCTGGCTGTTCCCATGGGTTGGGATCAGCATTTGGAATCAGCTGTGCCTTTAGGGCACATCCAGGGTTTGTGGGGGTGGGGTCCTGCTGCCAGAGCCCCCCCGGGAAGGGTGGAATTCGCAGTCCTCAGAGGAAGAGCTGCTTCCCTCTGCCTCCTCTGCTTCCTCCTCCTCCTCCTCGGGCTGGTCCTGGCTCCGGTCTGTATCACCCCTGCCCGGGGCACCCAGACTGGGAGATTTTGTGTCCTGTACTGATCCCAGTTCTGCCCCACCGGGGTCTCCCCGAGGTCCCTCTGGCCTGGGATGCTCCCGTTAAATCCAATTATTTCTCCCTGGGTTTCATCCTTCCGTAGCTCCGTCCTGTTTCCGTCCCTGGCACTGTCATTAATTACCTGGCAGTGCAATTAATGATGGGTTTGCTCCTCCGTTCCACACCAGCAGTTAAAATTATGGAAAAAACATCCAAGAATTCCACAAGGGACCAAACGCACCCTTGCTGGGGCTCAGGGTGGGGACCCCCATCCCGACTGCCATTCCAGAGGTGGATCTGGAGCTCAGGGAGTGTGGACACATCTGTTTATGGATCAAATATCAGCATGGGCATCTCTCCATGGACACGCCCATGGAATGTGTCAGGACTTAGAGAAAATTCATGGGAACATTTTTAACATCTGAGCATTTATTGAAAATCCACCGGTGGTGGGGTTTGGGCTCTGGTCCCGGGGGCAGGGACAGGAGGAGAGGGAACGGCCTCAGGCTGGGCCAGGGGAGGGACAGGGTGGACACCAGCAGGAATTTCCTCCTGGAAAAGGGGGTCAGGCCTTGGCAGGGGAAATTTGGAGTTCCCATCCCTGGAGGTGTCCAAGGAATTCCTGGATGTGGCGCTCAGGGCTCTGGGCTGGGGACGAGGTGGGGATTGGGCACAGCCTGGACTCGGTGACCTTGGAGGGCTTTCCCAGCCTCAGCAATCCTGGGATCCATATAAATTCTAGGAACATACATCGCTTTATTTAATATAAAATGTGAACTGTATAAAATACAATTCAGGGCTGATTCCAGGCTCCCCTGGAAGGCTTTTCCCCCCAGTGCCCCTTTGAGGCCTTTTCCCACCCTGTCATCCCTGCCGGAGCAGGAGCACCGGGATATCGCAGCTCCGTCGGGAATCCCATCCCAACCTGCCGAGCGCTAATTGCTGCTCCCACGGCTCCGGATGGAGGAGATGGGAAGTGACAGACGGAAAACGGAGTGTGATGGGATCCTGCAGCCTTTCATCTCCAGCCTTTCATCTCCCAGTGTTGGATGAATCCCGGGAGCGACGGCCGGGAGCGTCGGCAGCGCTCGGCTCTGTCCGGGAACGTCACGGATCGGGATGGAGATGGATCTCCCGCTGCTCCAGGTGCAGCACTGGCACCGTGGGGTGGGGGAACAGCTGGAAAACCTCAGCTGGATGGCTGGAATCTTCATCGAGATAGCTGGAAACCCACTGGAATGCCTGGAAAGACTCACTGGAATGGCTGGAAACTCACTGGGATGGCTGGAAACTCACTGGGATAACTGGAATCTCTCCCTGGGATGGTTGGAATCTCTCCCTGGGATGGCTGGAACTTCTCACTGGGAAGACTGGAATCTCTCTCTGGGATGGCTGGAATCTCTCCCTGGGAACACTGTATTCTCTCACTGGGAAGGTTGGAATCTCTCCCTGGGATGGCTGGAATCTCTCCCTGGGAAGTCTGGAACCTCTCCCTGGGCTGGCTGGAATCTCTCTCTGGGATGTCTGGAATCTCCCTGGGAAGACTGGAATCTCTCTCTGGGATGTCTAGAATTTCTCCCTGGGAAGGCTGGAATCTCCCTGGGAAGGCTGGAACCTCTTCCTGGGATGCAGCCCCCATCTGGGGCTGCAAACGTGGGATGCTCCAATCCCTGGGATGCTCCAGGTGCCCGTGGATTCAGGGAAGCTGTTCCCGAGCTGCACCCGGCACCTAGCGCTCAGCCCCAAACCCTGTGGTGGGGTTTGGGATCCATCCATTTTGGACATGGGTCCATCCTGTTCCCTGGAGCAGTTTGCTGGCCGTGGATCCATCCAGAGGCGGAGCTGAGCTGTGTCTGGCAGTTCCATGGGTTGGAAGGAAGAGCCAATTCCTGGGAAGAGCAAGGAGGGCTCAGACCTGCTGGATCCAGCTGTGCTGATTCTGCCTCAGAGCTTCCCTGGGTGTCGGTGCCACCACCGTTCCCAGAGTTTGGGATATTTCCATTCCCTTTTCCAATCACCAGCTCGTTCCCTTGGACAGCCACATTCCAGGCCCCGTCAGCCGCTCCGGCGGAATTTTCTGGATTGCGGCAGTTGCAGCACAAATCTGCTCCAATCCCCAATTTATCTAAATTGATCTCTTAATTGGGAATTCTCTGGAGGAGGGGGAGTCGAGCACATGGATCCTGATTCAACGGGAGGAGCAGGGAACAGGCAGCCTGCTGGGGGAGGGCTGGGAGCTGGGAAGCTGGAACGGGGGCAGTGCCCTCGGCTAGAGCAGGGATGTGGAGGCTGCCAGGGCTCTGGGGTTTGGGAGCTTTTGGGAGCCCTGGAAGTGGGATCGGGAGCAGAGATATCCCAGCTCCTTTCCCAGCTGCTCCAGGACTCCCTGCTCCCACCTGCAGAGCTGAGATCAGGCTGGCATGCAGGTGTGGGGTTTCTCCAGGGATCATTGGGATGGCTCTGGGACACTTCCAGATGTCTTTTCCAGGGATGCAAAGCTCAGGTTGTCTGGTTTTCCATGTTTCCCCTGGATGGCAGCTCATTCCTGTCCCTCTGCTCCACACCAGTGCTGGGCAGGGAGCCGGGGCCACTGGCCAGGATTTGGGATGGGGGATCCTGGTGCTCTGCCTGCTCTGGCCTTTGGAGCCTCCCAGAGCTGCCACCACCCCGGCAGGGAAAAGCTGGCGACACAGGAAAGCTGGAAATGGCTTCAGAAAGAGGAAGAACAGATGGATTTGGGATTGGATATTTTTTCCCCAGCTCTCAGAGGAGCTGCATGCAGGTTCCTTGGCTTTTTGCTGTGATTCCAAAAGCAGGGAGCTGCTGGATCATCGAGGCCCCGCTCCCGTGGGACCCTCACAGCAAGGGATCAGCATCCCAGCTGGAATGTGGGACATTCCAGGGTGCTCCCGGGGGTGGTGCCAGGGGGGATTCCCGTGGCTGTGTCCGGCTCTCCAGACACTCTGTGTCCTGCAGATCCCAGTGACTCCAGGGCTCCAGGGCTCTGGGGTTCCAGTTGCTCTCGGAGGTGCCAGGGCTTGACTCCTAGATTCAGGATTTTTGTGTGCCGGGAATGTCATGGCTGCTCCGTGTCCCTCATTCCCTTGGGAGGGGTGGTGGATGTGGCTGCTCATCCTGGCACATTCCAGCAGATTTCAGGGAGTGTTTTACCCACACCTGTCAAAGCTGGTGCTTCCTCTGCTCCCTTCCCTGTGCCTCGCTGGTTCCTGGGATATTTCTGTGGGATTGGAAGAGCTCTGTACCAGCGACCTGCCTGGAGCTCTGCCAGCCCTGCCGGAGGCAGGAAGGACAGGGAATGACCTTGGGGCCAAGGGCAGCCCGGCCCAGCCCCTGGAGCTCAGCTTTTGAGGCTGTTCCAGTTGGATTTATAACCCTGCAGGAGAACTGGGAAAGGAGCTGGGAAAGATCGCATCCCACCCATTTTTAGCAGTCCCAGCTGCTCCATCCCTGGAAAAGAGCTGCTGCTCCCGGCTCTGAGCCACCCTGGATACCCATGGAGAGCCTGGGGTGCTGTGGGCGCCCGGCCCCGCTCGGTCGGTGCCGCTCGACAGATGGTCTGCAGGTGTCCGCCGGGAGCTTTTCCAGGGAGCAGCCAGCTGGATTTTGGGAAGAGGGCGGCTGCACGGCTTGGCAGCGCCTTGCCGGGAGCTGGGAACGTTCTCAGGCCCTGCAGAGGCTGCGCTGGCACCCTCGGGAGCGCGGGCGATGCCACAGCCCTGCCAGGCGAGGGCTGGGAGGAGGGGCTGGCACAGGGAGCGTTTTCCAGGCGGGAATGGCTGGGTGGGCTCTGCCAAACCCTCTGCAGGGATGGAGGCACAAATCCCCGGGGCTGCGGTGCCGAGGCTGGGGCTGCCCCTGCATCCCTGGCAGTGC
>VYZP01067267.1:4761-15321 GCA_013400635.1 Hypocryptadius cinnamomeus
TGTGCCGGCACCGCTCCTGCGGGGGTGCTGCTTCCTTCTCCCGCCTTCTTTTTTGCCCCCCGCTTTTCTCCTTTTTTTAACGGCGCTTGGTCTCCTCCTTCCCTTCTTCTTCTCTGCCTGCCTTTCTCTCTCTGGGGGTTCCTGGGGGAACGCGCCGAGCCCTGCGTGCGTTCGCGCTCGCTTCGCGGCTGTGATTATTGCTGCAGGAACGCGGCGGGAGAGAGAGCAGCCTTGTCCTGGGCGTGCTGGAGGCGAGGCGCCTCGCTTTTCCAACTCGGAAATTCGCATCCGGGCTTCTTTCGCTCTCCGCCTGCGGTAAAAGGCGGTTCTTGGGGGGTTTGGTGCGGGACCGAGTGAAGGAAGGCATTGTTTGTGCTCCCGGGGCCGGGGTTTGTGGGGCTCGGGTGTTCTCATGGAGAGAGCGCTTGAAGCGTGGTGGGAGCGTGCTGAGATGACACGGCTGGAATTCAGGCAGTCGGTCTGCAGTGGGCCTGATCCAGGGATGCAGGGGTTGGAAATTTTCAGGCTAAAAGATAATTTCCAGTTTGGGCCCTCTTCCTGAGGAAGGGGACGTGCGTGAGAGTGTGGTGCTGGGCCCTAAATGGAACATCATTGGTTTTCTTCCTTTTTGTGTTTCACGTGGGTCTTCTGTCAATGTATTCTGTGGTGGAATGTCTTGAAGTCAGTATTTTCAAGGAAGGACCGTTTCTCCTTGTTGCCCTGATTATTGGGGTTAAGTTGGTATATTGCTGGAAATTAGCAATATTTCCAGCAGAAGGAACGAGGCTCTGGTTTTTAATAGTTTTATTTCTTGTGCAGTGAGGCACCTGGCCTACTTGGTTTCTCATCTTAAAGAGCTCTGCTCAGACGAGAAACTGCTTTTGAAGGGGCAGGAAACAGGACATGATCTCATTTGTCCATGTATGAGAAACAAAAGGATTGACCTTAAATACTGACTGCCAGGAGCTCCATGTGGCTGTCAGGTTTTTTTTATTCTATAGTGTAGAGAATTTTGCTTCTGCATTAATTTTGTGGTGTTTCAGTGCAACTCTGCAACCGTTTTCGTGAGAATAAAGACTCTGAAAGTTTTGGGAGTTGTGTGAACTGGATGAATGCTCAGTGGGAAGGTGGTTTGGTGATGTGGGCTTGAGAGGTCACTCTTAAAACTGAAATCAGAGCTTGGTTCTCTCTTAGGCCCCTGCTTGGAGACCAGGATTGAGGCTCTGCCTGCCACCCCAAGCTCTGCCTTGCTGGTTGGATACATTGCTTGTATGAAGTTCTTGGCTTTTGTAGATAATAGCCCATGAAATATGTATAACTCAATATACAGTTGCTTCTGTGAGTCTTGGTAATATAAATAATCTGTGTCTTGGCAGTTTAGTAGCAATTTGTAATATCTTTGCTCTCATTTAGACTTTCCATAATGGGAGCCCTGGTTTTTTTGTAGAGCAGAGTGTTACATCAGTCTCCAGTTTTAACCTGGGCTCCTGGTCCAGTGCTAGAGATTTATGGGATGCACCTTCCATAGGTGCTGTGTCCCTAGGGAAAGTGAAACGGGCCCCGGTGAGTAAGAGAGATGATGCAATTCCAGAGGGAGCTCCCTGTGGGTTTGGGGCTGTCTGAATGAATGCTGGGTGGCAGTTAAGAGAGAGAATGGAAGTCAGAGCAGGATTCTGGTCTGTGGGGCCAATTTCAGCCAGGTGTCCTGCAGGACTGGGAATTGCTTTGCTCCAGGCTGATTTCCAGGCTGAGGAATGGCAGGGATGTGAGAGTGGAGAGAGGGTAGGATGAATACCATATAAGGGGTGGTGTGGATAAAATGAGGAGATCAAAATCTTGCAGAGGAGTTCCAGCCTTTCACGGTGCTCTTGCAGAGGAGTAAACCCTTGTGAAGTGGATTGGGGATGTGAGAGAAGGAAAAACACTTCTCTTCAGAGGCTCCTGCAGCAGTGGAGGGTTTGAGGAGGAAAAACTCCAGCACTTGAAAATGCAGCACCTTCCCTCTAGCTGAGGAGGGATGTTGGGCTTGTAATGACAGCGCTGCTGGTGGTGTTTTACTGGTAGAACCAGTTCATCTTCTGTAGGAAATGTTTCCTTTGCTCAGCCTCATGCTCTCATTGTTTTTTGGGTTTGGGTTTTACAAAACTCGGTAGAAGCTTACGGGTGAAAGTAGTGTAAAAATAAAAGCTGAAATTCGTGTGGGGACGTGGGAGAAAATAATACTGAGTATTGGTGAAATGAAAATGGAGTGCACAGGAGTCTGAAAAAATGCGTCAAGAGCAGAGGAAGATGAAGTCCTAATAAAAATCAGATGAAGACAGCTTTTATGTCTATGAAGAACAGGCTAACAGAAATAGACTGTTTTTATTACAAATACCTCAGCCATTACATAACATTCTAAGTCAATGCTAACGAGCTCGTCTGTTACAGATTGCAAACACATACTGGAGGGAGAAACTGTTTAACATTCACATTGTTCATGGTTTAAATTATCTGACACTGGCTTGATTAACGGGGAAATTAGAGTGCAGAATCAGCCTTACATGTCTTCGGTCTGAAGGATGATGGTGATAAATTTTAACTGATGCTTATTTGAAAATAATGTGGGCTTCATTTCCAGGGTCTTCCACCATCAGAGACAGGAATGGCTGCACTTATGTTCAGCTACAGCAAATGCACAAGTACTGCCTGAAGAACTGGGGCATCACCCAGTCCTGGGTAACTGAGAGGAGTCTCTTAAATACCAATTTAATCGATGTACAGCTGATTCCTAAGTGAAATGGCAGCCTTACTGGGGTTTTACCTAGTTGGGCTGTAAATTGTAGTTTGGCAATGACCAGGCTGCCCTTTTTTGCTGCACTTCTTGCTTAAGTTAGCAAACCAAACTTTCTGTGCTTAGAAAAGCAGCCCTTCTCAGGCTGTCCTCATGAAATCAAATAAACCACCACACCTTGGTTTAAAATTCATATTTTGTAAGCAAGTAACTGTTGATAGATTTTATTGTTCGTAAATTTTAACTTACAGTTTCAATCTACAGTTATAATTTTAAGGAATGTTTGCAGCAGTAGTGATTTAAGATGTACTTAAAATGATTTGAACCTTCGGCTAAGGTGGAAGTGCAGCAACATTTGTTTTTTGTTTGGGGACCCAATAATTTCCTCTCACTTAAAGACCTGATACTGCTTTAGGACTTCTGTTTCAAACTCACCAGATATTCCACTGAAGGACCTCAGTCTTAATATCAATGAATTGATGCTTTCATTTTGAAAAAAAATAAATACTGATTTATAGGGCTTGGTTTTTAGTTATGTTTAGGACAGTCTGTGCTTTGTATAGGTGTACAGCAGAAGTCCTCTAATGAAAAGGAACAAGAACATTTTTTCCTTGACAATGCAAATACAAAAGATGTGTTTTAGCAAGAAAAGCTTGCCTTTGGCTTGTGGCATTTCTGAGTGGTTGCTTTGCTGGAGTCACCTTGGTTAAGAGATGTTTTTCATGCCACAAATGAAGCCACCAGCATGGACAGAGCTTTGTGGGACACACAGAGCTTTGGATAACAAAAAGTTCCTTGATAGGT
The DNA here is from genome assembly GCA_013400635.1 of Hypocryptadius cinnamomeus. NCBI lineage: Eukaryota > Metazoa > Chordata > Aves > Passeriformes > Zosteropidae > Hypocryptadius > Hypocryptadius cinnamomeus. The sequence goes on from VYZP01067267.1 coordinate 8,339, forward strand.
ATTTTGATCATGTGTTGAGCTTGAATTATTTACTGCATCTTGAAAGCAAAGTGTCAAGGGATGTGTAGGTTGTTTTTTTTCTGAGCATAATAAACAGAGAATCAAGAGCAAGTGAAGATGTTAAAGCTGCTCTGCAGCCATTTGGCAGATACAAGTTAACTTCCATGGAAAATGGATTCTGTAGTGCTGAGAGACATGCATAAAGCTGCCTATGCTGATAAGGCTTTTTAAATTTGGCTTCTCATCTTTTTTCCACTTTTTTTGTGGTCAAACCCAATCTAAAGCAGAGGTCTGAAGTCGACCCTTACTGTAATTAACTGGTGTTGTCCAGAGCTGTTGTCAGTGTGGTGTTGGCAGCTGCATCTCTTCCATGCTGAGCATTCCTCAGTGAACAAGGAGATGTGTCTGTTCCAAGAAATGAGTGAGTCACAGGGAAAAGCATGTAACCAGCGATCCAGAGGATAGTGGGCAGCAGGTAGAAGAGGCTGTGAGTGGCTGTGAGCTTTGTCCAAGCTGGACCAGAGCAAGGAACAAAATTCTACCACCTTTATATGCATCGCAGTGAGATTTTTTTACTGGTGCTGACACTGTGTTACAAGCTGGAGCATTTGGCAATCCTGGCTCTATCACAGTGGGAGTATCTTAAAAACCATGAAAATATGCTGTAACATCTCTTTTATACAGAGAGGAAATTATGTTTATTTTTGATGTACGTGAGTCAGGTTAGCAATATGATAGGAGTAATGGGCAGCAAAGAATTTGGGCAAGGTGGGAAGTTTTGAACGTGGTGACAAGTAGCTTAAGTCATTACATAACTGATTAGAGTAACTGTTTTGAGCTTTTTTATATAATGGTGAGGTTGTACAAGAGTTCAAAACTGGTTTTTTCTCTAGGTTCCTACTGTTGAGTGCTTCCATCTTCAGGTTGGACCCTTCAACAACAAAAATACCTTGAGAAGATGAACAGAAAAGAATAGCAACTTCGAACAAATTTCCAGAATAAAACTCTTTTGATGTAGTTATTTCTTATTTAAGGATTAACTTGTGAATAGGGGCTTTGGAAAAACAGGTTAAGTATAAAAATTTTTACTTATTGGCAGTTGAGGTCAGGGATTCTTTAAAGATACAGAAAGGCATGATGAGAAATCTGCTGCTCAACATTGTTGTTCCTGGGGAAGAATGCTGAAAAAAGTGTCACTTCCTCTGTGAAAAAACATTAATTATTTCACTGGAGCTTGGAAATTGGGGTAAATGAGCAGGAAATGGAAGTTTTGAGAGAGATTCTTTGAGTTACTCCCAGGAAAGGAGTGGTTTAGCTTTTTTCTCCTAATCTGTCCTGCTCTCTGCCACTGCCCAAATCTTCATGGGGTGGGTGGGAAGGGTTGAAAATGTGCCACCAGCTAAGTGAGGGTTGGTGATAAAGAGGCTTTTGCAGTAAGTATTAAAGTGAAAGGGAAAAATGAAAGTGGAAAGATGCACATTAGCTGTAAATGGCTGCAGCTTCTGCTCATCTGTTGGGTATCTGGTCTTTTTTCATGTATTTATTGATTTTCTTTCATCAGCTTCCTAGAAGGAAGTGTTTTGCACCAGCTTATCACTGGGACCAACTTAGGAGTGGAGTCCTGCTCACCTCAGCTGTTGTTCCTGGTAACCTCCCCCAGGCAGCACCTGCAGAGGAGCAGGCTCAGCTCACCACAGAGGAGAGTTGTGAGGCTGCTGCTGTAGCCCCACTGTGGATTTGTCTTTTGTCCCCCTTTTCTCAGCCTGACAGAGCAGCCACCACTCAGGATGCCACCAGGGAGGGCACTCCCCATGTCACTGTGTCTGTGTGTGGGGAGAAGGGGTTTGCTGATATTTGTACCTTTCCAGGCTTCTGCTGGGTGGTGTGGTTCAGTTGAGCAAGAACCAAAGTGGTGCTTGTGACAGTCTGCTGAGTGTGTTTGTAATTTTTTATGGGATTGTTTGTGATCCTAACCATTAACAGATGCCTTTACAGAGAGCTGCTGTGGTCTGGATTTACTGATCTAAATTAGCTATGAAGAAGCTTGGTGAATAGTTGTAATTTTTTCAGTTAAAAATCCTTCTGACAGGTAAGACAGGTCATGGTAGTCTTCTGTATTCAGAGAAAATGCTGCCTGCCAGGCTGCTGTTTGAATCCTGCACTTTGATGGCAGGTACACAGCTTGTTTCTGCAAGAATTTGCCTTAATTTATTCCCTTATCTTGTGCTCAAATAGGCAATGATTCAGTTTTGTGAGCTTTGAAGTTTTCTCATTCTTCCAAATAATGGAAATTTCTTTAATAAATGGTTTTGCAAATCTTAAAAATAAGTCTCATTTGGCATCTGCAAGTTGAAAAGCTAATTGGGCAAAAGCACTTGCATTGTTCTGTTCCCAGAATGAGAATGCTTATCATTATGATGCTCTCTTTAATTCTATAGAAACTGTTTGGGGTTTTTTTTTCTGGCCCTGGCTTTCTTCCAGAACTTCAAAACTCCTGCCTCAATTAAAAATTTACAATTTATGAAAGTTTCTTAACCAGCTGCATGAACTGGAAAATCAAAAATCTGTCTTGCCAAAAATTTGCTTAATGCTTGGTGTCAAAGAAATCAGAAAAGATTTGTAAAGACATTGTCAGGCTAAGAAGAAGTAAAATAGCCTGCTCTAAAAGTGACCTGCAGAGAAATCTGGGATGTTAGGTTTTCAGAAAAGAATAGATTTTTAGTTGGAACATGTTTGGTAATCTACTGAAACATCTAAATATTTTAATGTGTGTCTGAGGATTGTCAGCACGTGGCCTGAGTAGCTGTGTTGGGTTGGTGCATTGCCTTTGTCCAGTTTGGTTCTGACCTAGGTGGGACACTCACTGTCAGTCTTTACTGGAATGTCTTGGGAAATCCTTTCTGGCAGAGAAACTCAGATAATTGGAAAAGGGCTGACATTGAAGGAATGCTTCTAGTACAGGTATACAGGTTAACTCCTCATTTGCACTTGAGCTGTGGTTGTGGTATTGAGTTTCTCTCCAGTCTGGTTCATGTGGAACGGATGGGGAAATGCACTGGACACCTGCAGTACCAGTGAAGGCTGTGCTGTGTTTACCTGGTCACCATATTCCACTGTGGTGTTCTCATCCTACAGTTAGGAGCCTTTTGGGCCTCTGGCAGCTTCCTATTCATGTGTCAGTGAGCAATAAGGTTTGTCTTGCATTGCTGCCTTGCTGTGCCTCAACCCAAACTGGGAATTGCTCTGAAAAGAGCTGGACAAGTGATTGTCGTGACTCTTGGAGCCTGCAAGCAGACATGTGGAGAGCTGTTTCATTAAATGTGATTCCACATCACCTCCATCAGCAGTGGGAAGCTCTCTGGGACGAGTGCAGCCTTACAGAGCTGTGACTTACAGACAGAAGAAGATGTGCTGCAGTGTTGATGCTGGTGTGCCTCTGCCAGGATCAGGCTGGACCGTTCCAGTAGAGGGGAATGCTGAGCCCAGGGTGCATTTGGCACATCCAGGGTTTCTGATGCTCGTGACTTCGTGGTGCCTGTGCAATCAGGTTCACAACTTCAACCTTTTAAGTCCCTTCTCTTTAGTATTTGATGGTATACAAATTCCATCAGTCTGTTAGCCTAAAGAACTATTTCTCATGTTGCAAAGAAGTCTGAAAAAAATGACCAAAGTAAATTTTCTGAACTCGGAAACCAAATTAAAATTACTTCTATCTAGATCTTTTAAACCAGTCATCAATTTTTTTTTGGCTGAGGACTTGAACCTTAAGGCTGAGTTTGGACATCATGTATTTCACTTCTTCAAGGTACCTGACCACCAGAGTAGGATTTCTGTAGGAGTCTTACTTGCTTAAAAGTGCTGCTGCTTGAGGTGGCAGATGTTGGGCTTTCAGTTCAGAATAGTAGAAGAGCTTTGTTAAAACTCTCTGGTGATACTTGTACCATTTTTCATTATCTGACCTCTGGAAATGCAAGGAATTACCTGACACAGAATTCACTGAAGGGAGTTTATTAACTTGACCTTGTTTGATATCCACTTTGAAAATCAATATTTTTTGAAATCAATCTGTTTTAATTGTGAAGTTATCATTACAATAGAAATAACAGTATTTAATTATAAAGCTGCAGCAGACAGGGATATTATATCTTCTGCATGTGCAGTAGTTGAGAACTGAATGAAATTTTTAGGGAGGAACTTCCTAATTCCAGCATTTTGTTTTAAGAATAGCTGTATTTATGCTTGAGTGCATCTCTAAATGATGTCCTTAGCTCCTTGTAGAAGGCAGAAGTAAATGTAAGAGGTGTCTTGATGAACAGCTTCCCTTATTCAGTAGAAAGCTGGAGACCAAACTCAGGCCGTTGGTGTAAAACCTGGAACAAAGAGGCAAACATTAAAAGCATTGAATTCCTGGATAACTGCATTGTTCTAGCTAGCATTTAGATAGTATTTGTGAGGATACTGAACAGCTTTATTTGATGTTCTGAATATAAACGTGCAAAAAAATTCCACTAAATGCAATGAAAAGTGCTTTATTTCCCCCCAGAGTTCTTAAATAGCTGCACTGGCATCGTTTCTGCCTGGGAGGGGATGGGACCAGAATCTCTCAGTTACCTGAGGTCACCTAAAAAGGAGAGGATTTCATAAGCAGTAGAAATACCAGAAATTATCTTAGCTGAAAGAAAGCAGCTGTGTAACACATGAAAATATTGAGTGCTTTTTTGACAGTTTTATTGCCGGTGTGAGTTTAACCTGTCTGTGGCTTTTTAATCCCTTGTTATGTGGACACATTTAAGTCATGCTGATTCTCATTGAGCCTGCTGATCAAGCTGCTTTTGTCAGGGCTGTTCCACAGGAATATGGTTTCATTGAAATATTCATGCACAGCTAAACAGATATTGAAATCTATGGATAGAGACAAATTTAAGGTTTGCTGTACTTGGATCTGTGGGGTTTTAAATTGTTTTTCCTTTTGTTCTCAGGGAAAAAAGATAATAAAACTGGCAGATAATTTTTTTTCTGCAATATGCATCCTAAAAGTTTGGTTAGTGCCATGTTAGTCTTAAAATGCTCCCAACAAAAATTCCCTGAGCTGTTGTGGTTTGTTGCTGGTTTTCCTGTTGGAAAGCCAGGGTTTAGGTGATCAGTATTTCTCCCAAAAAATGGGTTCAACAAGCTGCCTTTCAGCCTTTCTGAGGCAGCAGATTTGCTTGCTCTGTAGATTGCTGGTTCAAAATAACATATGCTTTGTGGTGAAGTAGTTTCTGAGTAGAGTTTTTTTTGTGGGTGGCTAATTTGGGTTGTTTTTCATTGCTTAGTTTAGTAGCTCTATTTAGACTGTTGTTGCATGTCTGTTAGAATTGATGCTGACATATTTGTGGATGCCCATTTCTGGCATCCACAAACTCCATTTTTATAGATGCATCTGTGGGGATAATGCCTTAAAATGGCTGTCTTTTGTCATGGTGTGTTTTCCACCTGACACACTGAGCTTTGGTACTGTTTTGGAAAGACTTTCTTAGGCTTTAAAGAGGAGCTATTTGAGGAGTGATTGAATAGCAAAGCCTGCTTTGCTCCAACTTTGTCTCAGGATGGAGTGTCTTGGTTCTGAAGAGCTAAACTAATTTTGATTTTTTTCCATTTGGTGGCTGTTAACTCCTCTGTAGATTGTGGCCATCCTACAGTTCTCCCACTGAGGTGATGGGTACAGAGGAGATGGTGATAAAGGATTTTCTTGTCCAGCTTGGCTGCCAGTCTCCATGGATTTTATCAGTGCTTTGTACCCTCTTTCAAGCTGTGCTGGAAACCAGTGAGTCCAAAATCTAGAGATGGAAGAGTGTTTTAGCGAGACTTTCTAAGGAAATAAAACTTGTGTAGGTCTTGTTCAAGAATGTACTGGGACACAAGAACTCTGTAAAGATTTGAGGAGTTTCTCTTCTTGTAGGTCATAGAGCCATGATGGAGGTACATGAAGAAAAAGCTTGGAGTCACCAAAGTTTTCCTGCAGTTTTCATCCTGCTTAGCAGCAATCTGCTTGGTAATGAACCTTGCTGCAAGTGGCTCTTGGAGAAAAGGGAAATCCTGATTTGAGAGGCTTTATTAGATACTTCGATTTGGCAGAGACTTCTTTGCTGCCCAGGTGTCACAGAGGTTCTCCAAGCTTGTTTTTGTGTCATATTAAGCTGATAGTGCTGAAGTTCTTAAGAATTCTTAATAGTGGGGTAAATGGCCAGAACTGTTGTGTATTTGTTTTGTTGTTCTGTTTTTGTAGATAAAAATTGGGCTAAAAATGTTGGTTCCAGAGGTGAAAGTATAAGGCCATCAAGAAGAGATTGTTGATAAACATCCATGTCAGAGAAGTGTTTAATTGTAATTCCATTTTTTATTTGTGTGCAGCCTTCTCCCTACAAAACCACATCCAAACCCCATGTGTTCAGTAATTGCAGAGTATTTTGGAGTGTCCTTTTAAAATAATAAGATTCCTTGAGACTGGGTTGCAAAAAGCACAAAAAAGGCTTTCTTGGGTTCCAAGTACTTTGACCCCAGTATCCTCTGTTTCTTTGTTTTAAATTGGCATTCTGTTTCTGTAATTCATTTAAATTGGTCTCTTTTCTGAAGATCACACAGTTGTTTTTCAAAAATTAGTATCTAGCTGGAGATTATGTTTAGTTTTTACAGTAGTGGGCAGTTTCTTCAGTTCTAGAATCTAAATATGCCAGACTTACAGCTGAAATGAAAACTTTGTCTGAAATTTTTAATGCCACATTTTTGTGTGCAGTGAATTATTTTTTTGATTACTAACACTGATTTGGGAACATCTGCCTCTAAAACAAACGGAATATGTGGTTAAAAAGTTTAATATTATATATAAAAAATTTTTAAATATATTTTTTAATTAGTTGTATTTGGCTCCAGGATTTACCAGAACCACATTGTTCAGTGTCCCAGAAACAAAGCTATTCTTAGAAAAGTGAAGTTATGGCTGG
>VYZP01067269.1:0-14098 GCA_013400635.1 Hypocryptadius cinnamomeus
CCTGCCCACCCTCACAGGAAACAATTCCTTCGCAATATCCAATCTAAATCTACCCTCCTTCATCTCCAGGCCATTATCCCTTGTCCTGTCTCTCCACGTCCTTGTCCAGCCTGTGACAGAACCTCACCACTCTCACAATCTCATTTTTCTTTTTCCTTTATTTTGCCAGTGAGGTTGGGCTGAAGCTGCCATTTGTGATGGACACTGGAGTTCACATGGATATGTTAAATTATCCTGCTTCTTTTTGGGATCTCTAGGTATCTGATCTTCCTAGACCACATGCACTGTGGTGGGCTGGCCATGATTAAACCATGTTTGCTGGAGATTGTCCCACAGTTCCTCTGGGTTAATCCTTCAGTTGAATGAAATCCTGGTTTGCAATGCCTGCATGAACAACCCAACCAAGCTCCCCTTTCCTGTGTGAACAAGGGAGTGAGGTCAGTGGGGAGGAAAGACATTTTCTGGGGGAAGACATGCACCTCTGTAGAAAACACTGAAGAAGATGGAGAGGGTGATTGTTTAACAGCCAGGGGCATCTCTGAAGCCCCTCCATGAGAGTTTGGTTGTGGAGCATTTGGGAGGATGTGCTCCCCTCTGCAGCTCCTTGGGGGCCCTTGCAGTGGAGCCTCTCTCCAGCCCCTTAGTGCTGCTTTTCCCTCTGGATTTCACAGGGGTTTGTTGGGGGCCACAGAGCTCCCCTCGCCCCGGCAGCTCTCACCCCATGGCCGAGGGCCACTTCAGCGGTGGAGGCAACCCAAGAAAGGACTGGGCCACTTCCGTGGAAACAAAGCCTGTTTTCAAACAGCGTGAAGAGAAACTGTTTCTATCTCAGGCCTTTAGTGACCTGAACTGTCCATCTCTTGGAGAGAAGCAACAATAAAAAGGCACTTTGCTGTGCTGCCACTGCTCTCTAGCTAGAATTATTTTTTGCCAATCTCACTTGCCACCCACCCTTATTTATGACGCACATTTTAAAAAAGGAGTTTTATTTGCCCCCTGCAGCAGGTCTCACTGCTAGGAAGGGGCAGGCACGTTTGCAGTTCCTATTTCCCTGGGAGAGGAGTGCCCCGTGTTGCAGTGTTGCATCAATAGTCCTGGTGTTGTATGCGGTGGCTGCGGGCACCCCGCTGGGATCGTGTCCTTAATGCAAACAATGCCGCACATTTATTCGGGGCTGACCGCGCTGACCCCCAAAAGTTTGTTCCCTCCGCTGGGACTGCTCGGCCCTTTCACTCAGCTGAATGGCCAGCACAAAGACCCCGTCGCATCCACAGTCCCTTCCCAAACAAAACTCGCCCGGGAAGGGGGAAGGAGTGCTGGGGGGAGCGGGCCAGAGGAAGAAATGGGCAGACCTTGACCCCTCCACCTAAAGTAAAGTGGAGGAATTTGCATTTTAAACCTCGAGATGCTCCTCCGGGTCTCAGTGCCTCTCCTGCAGCTGGTTTGAGCCCCCTTGTGCAAGCCTCCTGAGAAGCCCCGGGCCCACAGCATCCCAGCGGGGCAGCGGGCAGCATCCCTGCTGCGAGGAAAGCCTCCTCTCTGCTCTTCTTTGCCTCCATATTTTTCCATAGATTAGGAAAAGAGAAAGAACACTACTTAGTAAGGAAACAGATGCTCCCTCCCGCTTCCCCCATGCCCAGCTCTGCCGGGTTTTGGAGGCAGGGAGCACTGGGACCTGCTCCCGGTTTGTGTTTGCCATGGCCTCGGCTCCTCTCCAGAGATTGCTGCTGGCTGTGTCAGGGACGGACAGCTGGACAGGACAAACACCCTCAGCCATTTGTTACAGTCAGTGCTTTGCAGGGACACAGAGAAACTGGCACTGATTTGCTGTGATTCCACGTGGGGAACAGCAAGGGTGGCACTGCTTCATTCCAGGTCCAGCAGGCCCTCGGGGAAAGAGCTGCTGTGGGGGCAAGCTCTTGTTAGATGTGATGTAAGGTGCATTTGTATTGAACTTCCTTTCTAAAGTGTTAGTTCTGGTTGGAAAAATGCCTGGCCACGGAAAAATTGTAGTTTTTCCCCTGGAGCTGGAGATGTGCTCCCCACTCCTCTCTTTTCTTATCCCAAACTTGAGCTGTCTCAGAGGCAGCATCATGCAGCTTTAGCAGAATGCCAGGTTATTCCATGGTGTTGAGGTGTTGGTCTGCCAGTCAGGGCCCTGCTGTTTCCCCTCTGACTCTATTTCACTGTACCATTCAAGTCAGTGTCTGTGGGACCCTCTGTGCCTGCTGGACAATGGCCCTTTGGGAGAGGATTCCTGGCTCCTTGCACCAGGGTCTCAGCCCCTCTCCTAGCTCTGGTGGGATCCAGTCTCACTGTTTGATCCCCTCTGATCTCTCACTTAACCTAGAGATGTTTTACCACCTCAGCTATTTACAGTGGAGCCAGACTTCTCTTTTTCCCCCTATTTTTCCTGGAAAAGCTGTACAGTTGCAGTGCCTCATGTGGATTTAGTTAAATATGTGGTGGGGCTGCCTCATACTTTGCTTTCCCTGTGCATGTATAAAGCCCTTTTATTCCCTGTGCCTGACTGGCCCTGGACAGCGGGGTCAGGCAGTCCCTTTTCAGCGTCTGTCCCCTCTGGAGCAGCAGCACCTGAGCATCACTCTGTCTCCAAGCAGTCTGTAAGGGGGCCTGGCTATACCTGCCTCCCAGCAGGGGAGTCAGCAATCTCTGCTGGGTGGGGCAGAGCTCAGGTGAGGTGAGGAGCTGCTCTGTACTGTGGCACACCTTCCCTTTGGGCCTGACCTGTGACCTGCCACGCTGCTGGAGGGTGGAGCTGGGACCATCCTTGTGACTGCCAAAGGCTCTGGCTGAGGTCAGCTCCGTGCTGGAGGCTTTTGTCCGTGTGACAATGTCCCAGTGCTGAGCAGAGGCTTGTCTGGAGCTGAAACTGTGGCCTTACACACGGCCACAGCAGAGGGAATAACTCACCTGAGCCAAGACAAGGGGGTTTCTGTCTCCACAGTGCTCTGCTCGTGCAGAGGAGCGTTGGGCAGCCCAGCTGTGCATCCCGTGGTGGTGCCTGCACACACAGACCAACCCCCACAGGGAACCAGGCAGGGGATGTGCACATCCTGAGCTCCTGCAGCAGCAGCATGGGCACTTGGGAGCAGCTTCCCAAGGTGCTGCTCTGTGAAATGTTCTCCTTCTTCTGGGCCTTTTCCACCCCTGTGCCCTCCCCTAAACGTGAGCCCCTCTCTGCTGCCACACTGCTGAGCAGACAAACACGGTTCTGATGCTGCACTGCTCTCTGGAGCCTTGCTGACTTGTTCTTTACATCCACAAGGAAACTGCATGACTATTTCTGTCTGGAATCTGGTCTTTTATCTCTTTTTTTTTTCCTGTCCTCTTTTCTTTTTCTCCCCCCAGGCTCATTAAGAAATCAATAAGTGGCTCAGTAGGGCTTTGCTTAACCCGATTCTGGAAGTGTTTCTTCCCCTTGGAACGTGAACTATCTTCTCAAATTGATTTTGCTGCTTTTGCTCATTTCCATTTAATAATATTCTCAGTGTTATGTCTCACCCCCTTGGATCCATTCCCAGCCAGTGATGAGTCCCAGGCTCACCTGCAGGGCAGGTACCAGCAGGAGCTCCAGGCTGTTGTAAGGGCACAGACCTGCTGCCCTCTGCTCCGTGTGACATCTCCGTGGGTGAGGGAGGGCAGGAACCAGGCCTTTACTGACCCAGTAACACTATGGTGACACTCCAGAGATGCCAGCAGACCTGGAGACGTGCAGAAATGCTCCTTCCTTCCAAACAGCCTTGGCTGGTTCATCTGCAGGGCAGGAGAGCAGGAGGGGAGATGGAGTTACTCTTCCCTTCCAGACCTCCTGTCCAGAGACAGACACTGTGCTCACCGAGGGGGCCACACCTGAAGAAACTGTTCCCTGTTTCTCCTCACCCTCTGTTAAGCATTGGCCTGAAATCCTCGTGGTCTCTGATTAACCCCAGCTTTAGAGAGCACCCACCAGATCCATGTGAAAACTTCATAACCAGGGCCAAGGAAGGAGAGGTCTCGGACACCTGGGTCTGTTCAGGCTGTGCTAAGAGTTCCCAGTTTGGAGACTGGGATTTGGAGATGGAGGATTGTCCCTGTAGGCTGGGACAAATCCCTCCATCCCTCCACTTCCCCCCCTTTTTTTCCGAGTTGCTTTGCAAGCCCTGAAAGGAATAGACTCAGTGTTATTCTAACTTTAAATGGAAGGAGGGGGGAGGCGATGAGAGCAGAGAAGGGAAATCCATTTGCTGCAGCACTGTCAGCCCTTAGTTTTCCTTCAAGTCTGACAGGCGCAGGATTAAAGGTTTGGTTACAATGGGCTGACAGTGCACATTAACAGCCCTGAATGTCTTAACAACCCGGCTACTGGAGATGCATTCAGAAGAGTCTGTGAACTGCTTTTCCCCTTTAAAGCTCCTGCTAGACCATGTTGTCCAGTGAAATCTTTTGTGGTTACAAATGTATAGACTTTTCTGTCTCATTCCCAACCATGTACATACACAAACCCTGCATTTCTTGCTGTCTTCCCACAGGGTTTATGCCCAGTTCTCCTTTTGCCATTTGACTTGGGCAAAGTGTGCTGCTCTGACTGCACAGGGAGTTTGTATCTCCCTTTTTTATTTTAGCTAGTCTTTCACCTAGTGTAAATGAGCAAAAGCCCACTTGTGTGGGTGGAGTTATGTGGATCTATTCCAGCTGATGGGTTGGACATGCAAAATAAGGGGTTTTTTTCCCTCAGGAAAAAAAGGAAAAAGAGTCTCTGATCAAACAAAATCCCTATATTGGTTGGCTACATTTGCATCATAAAATGGAATTCACCAACCATTGCATTTGGTGGATGGTGAACTGATGGACAGTGATTATAACAACCGGGATGTGTTGCTATTCACAACACATAAGAATTAAGTTTACACCAGGCTATTTCCACTCATTTGCAGGACCAGGGGATACATTTCCACTCCTTCAGTCTCCAGGCAGCAAACTCCATCCGATTAACTGATTTTGTCTGGGGGCAGGGGAGGAGGAGGAGGAGAGCTGTTGATGGAATCCAGCAAGAGTCCCTGGAAAGGGTTTGGAAGCTTTGAAAGCAAGCACCTCCTGTCTGAGTGCATCCCAAATCCCTACATCTCACTCAGAAACTCCAATCAGGCTCTCCCTGTGCTTCCCTGGGAGAGTGCCACTGCCCTCAGTGTCCCTTAGCTGGAGCAGCTCAGTGGAGAGGGAGCTGGGAGTCCTGGGGGACAATGAGCTGTCCCCGAGCCAGCAGAGTGTCCTGGGGCCAGCTGGATCCTGGGGTGCATGCCATCAGGTCAGGGGAGCAGTCCTGCTCCTCTGCTCAGCCCTGGCTGTCCCTGGCTGTCCCTGGCTGTCTGTCCCAGTCTGTCCCAGTCTGTCCCTGTGTGCAGAGGGCAGAGCAGGCCCAGGCTCTGCTCCAGGCCCAGCCATGGCCCCAGAGCCACGGGCAGGGCCTGAGCCCAGGAGCTGCCCCTGCCCAGGAGGCAGAACTGCCCTGGGCAGTGCCAGCCCTGAGCAGAGACCAGAGAGGCTGTGGGGTCTCCTCCCTGGGGATATTCCAGACCATGTGGACACAACCCTGTGCCCTGAGCTCAGGGATGGCCCTGCTGGAGCAGGGAGGTGGCACCAGGGACCCTCTGGGGTCCCTCCCAGCCTGACATGTGCTGGGGTTCTGTGAAGGTGGCTGGGAGCTGGTTGTGCTTAACCTCAGGAATATTGGCTCATGGCTCTTGGCTCCATGTGATGGGGCTTTGGCTCAGCCTTCATTGCCCACTTAAAGCTGACAGGGTTGGTGGTAGCCCTGTGGTGGCATCTGGGGACCCTTTGAAGAGGGATGGCCCTGTTTTCAGGCAGGCAGTGTGTGCAATGTGGAAGGAGAAGACAGACAAAAGGTCCTGGTCTGTGCTGGAGGGAAGATTCCTGAGCCCAGGGAGATCCATGTGATCTGTTCTGAGGGTCCTCTGTGCTCCAGGTGAAAGAAGATGGGAGTGGAGTGGACAGGTCCCAGGGGAGTGAGGAGTGGGTGTTGTGGAAGATAAATCCATCCCTGAGGGGATGCAGTGGCTGCACAGCCTGGGGGATTTCTGCTTCTGTAGAGGTGGGGGTAATCTAAGGGGAACCTGATTAGAAGTGAGAAGCACAATCTGTGAAAGGGGAGGGTGGAAGGGGGAAATAAGCGAGAATTAATTTAGCACAAAATCAAGATGTCAAGAACAAAGTTAATCAGGAGACAAGGTTAATTAATGAAGACATCCTTAAACCAGCACACCTACAACAACAGCACCGTTATTAATCAAAGCACTAAGTGTTGAAGAAGAGGCACTATTGATTTGTCCCTAACCCAATGTTAGGGGTCTGGAAAAGAGGATGGGGGAAACAGAATTTTCTTAGAAACACCAACATGTCATGGGGAGAATTACAAGCCCCAAGTGTTAAAATCACTCATTATGATTTGTTTTAGAAATAGAAAGTGGGCAATAGAGATGGGCTGAGAAAGCAGTGTCTGTTCTTTAGACACTGGCAGCTTTAAGGAAGTGACCCAGTTGATAGGCTAATGAGGGCCTAGGAGATGCCACTGGCCTGAGATCCAGCTAGAACATGGACAGCAGCCCTCAGAAAAGAAAGAAGTGAGAAGTGATGAAAGCAGCCCATGCAGTCTCTCTTTGGAATGGCTGTTTTGCCCTGCCAGGTGCTCACCTGGCACTGCTCCTTAGGGGTAAAGGCAATCCGTGATGCTTACCCCCACCCTGCTCTCTGTTCCCCTCTCCCTGGGTGCTGGCACAGCTTGGGGAGCACGGCCAGCAGGGACGGGGAGAGGAGCAGTGCCAGGCACCAGGGCACAGTGTGGCTACTGGGGGCTTCCTCTGCCTGCCAGCATTTTTGAGAGCAGAAAGCAGATTCCCAAGCTGGGTGGCAGAGACTGTGCCCACGTGTGATGGGCACTGGAGCTCCTCAGTGCAGCCACCTGTGGCTCAGGTGTTCTCCTTCACTTTCCTGCTGGCAGGGAACAGAGCTGCCAGCTCCTCCAGATTGAACCTCCTCTTTTGGTGGGGGAAAATCTCCTGCTGCTGCTGCTCAGCGTGTGGGTCTTAGGCCAAAGCCCACCTTAACAGAGCTGAAATCAGAGGGTGGCTCTCCCCCTGGGATTTTCCACATGGCATTTGACTGATCAGGCACTGACAGACACCAGGCTGGAGGTTTGTCACCAGCCCTGAGTGTCTCTGCTGCTAGCCCAAGGGATCTGGGCTGGCAGGCCTGGTGCTGGCCAATATTTCCTTCAATGACCTGGAAAAGGACAGAAGGGTTTGCTCATTCTGGAGACATCAGGCAGGACCGTGGAGCAGTCAGGAGTGCTTTGTGAGAGCATTAAATCCCATTAAAATCAATGTGCTTGCCGTGGTGAAAGCTGGAGATGGGGGAATGAAGAGTGCAGGCCATTCCCAGGGAGTGAAATATGAAGGAGAGGGAGTGGGAGGCATTTATCAATCTGGATAAATTAGAAATTGAAAATCACAGGAAAATTGATGAAGGGAGCAAAAGTATAGCAGAGTAAATTCATAGCTAGTGGTGTCAGAAAGGGAGTGATTTCCATCAGTATTTAAACCAAAAAATATAAAATTACCAGTGGTTTTGACATCTTTCTCTTTGGGGTGGTGATACACAGAAACCAGAGGCATCCAGCCAGTATGTGTGTCCTGTATTTGGGAAAAATCAGATGGGGTGTTCATGCTCTGGGACGTGAATGGTGCAAACCTCACCATTGCAAACACAGCAGAAGTATGAACAATCCCTGGGAAGAGTGGGGAATAAGAATCCTGGTTTTGGTAGAGGTGGCAGTTCTGAAGAACTGCTGCCTCAACACTGGGATTTGCATTAAAAGATGTATATTAATTATAAAACCTCTAGATATATGATTTTTTTCCTCATTGCTGTGGATTGTTGACTCAGGACAGGAGGTTTTACTCTGCTCTCGCTCTGCCACAGCTCTTGCTTTTGAGGCAGGAATCAACGTGGGGTGGTCCCCTGACCTGGGCTGTGAGCAGGTCAAGTTAAAGCATCACAAAGGCCCTAAAATCTATGAATAAGTGCAATTCTTTAGGAGTCAGTGCCCCCATTTTATAGCAATCTGGTGAGGGGCCTTAACTAGGTGACAAGGTAATTTCCATGCATTTAAGTACATCCTATCTGGAGTCTCAGGGCGAGGGCAGGTTTGAGCCAGAGTAATTCTGAGCAGCTCTGCAAGATTCTAAACTGGCCCACTTGAGCCTGGTGTCTTGTGTGCTGAACCAGCAAGCACGAGTCCTTCAGAGAAGGGGTAAAAAGAGTAAAAGCAATTCTTTCCTTAATGCCTTCAGCAGCAATTCCTGTGGGGAGGGAGGCTGTGGGTAGAGTTCCCTCCTCTGACCACTGCAGGTGATCAGCTCCAGAGGTGTGAGTCCCTCTCCCGTGTTCGTAGGCAGGCTACAAACATTTATTAATGGTCATAAAATATCCTGCCTGTTTTTTAAATCCAAACAGCAGTGTATGACTTGACCACCATAAAGTTTGTCTCCAAACCACCACAAAAGGTTTGAATTACTCCTGGTGGCAATAAAAGTATTCTTTGGGCTAACGCTTTGCTTTATTGTTGGCTTTTATTTTTCTCAGTCCCCCATCCTACCAGCAAGACCTAAACAATGGGGCTGAGTTGTCGTCCCCCACCCCCTCACACCTACATTAATAAGGTCCAGGAACAGCAAAATGAAGGAAACAGAAGCAGAATAGCCCTGGAGATGGCTGGTGGGTGATAAGCCCAGCTTGCCTGGTGTTAAAGGAGGTGTTGCTCAGAGAGAGCCTTTCTCTCTGCAGCTCGGAGTGCCCCAGTCACATAAAAATGTTAGTATGAAGAAAAGGTAATATATGTACACACCTGTATTATATTTCATATAACATATATATTTCATATAATATAGATCTATTTCATAGATTTTTTCAGGATCACTAAAGTGCTTTTTATTCAGGGTTGATTCTTTCCAATGTGGAATTAACTGTATTAACTTATAGCCATAATATTGATTTAACTTCCAGACAAAAGCATCTGCTCAGGAGTTGATTTCAGTTTACCATCTTTGCCTTAAATGTTCTTCTGTAGTTAATTCAGACAAACTTTTGTCCTTATACATAAACCCTTGGGGAATTAAGCATTTGGTGTTAAGTGGTTGCTGCATACCAAACATCTCCATGACTATAGATCGAATTCCTCCTATAAATCTATTTTACTACGGACTGTAAAGTCCCTGGCAGCTTTTCATCATCTGCCATGAATGGAGATACCAGAGGAACAGGTAAAAAAGAGCATCTGAATTGGACCTGAGGCACTGCTAGGGCAGGAAACATTGAGGGGGGCACAACAGCACCAGTGTGCAGCAGAGGTGCAAGGATTCATAGGATGTGCTGGTTGGAAAGGACCCACCAGGATCACCCAGCCCAGCCCCTGCCCTGTCCAGACCCCCAACAACCCCACCCTGGGCATCCCTGGCAGCGCTGTCCAAAGGCTCCTGGAGCTCTGGCAGCCTCGGGGCCGTGCCCATTCCCTGGGGAGCCTGGGCAGTGCCAGCACCCCCTGAGGGAAGAACCTTTCCTGACATCCAACCTAAACCTTCCCAGCTCATCCTCAGGCCATTCCTCCTGTCAGTGGTCATGAGAGTCCTTGGGGTGCTGCTGGGTTTGGCTGCTCTTGTGGAGCTGCATCACTGCAGCTGCATTTCTCCCTCTGGAGCTCCTGGCCAGCCCTGCCAGGCAATGCAAAGGGTAATTCTGGAGATTTCCACAGTTCTTCCCATGACCTGATGTGGAATTGTGGGCACAAGAAAGGTGTGAAAACAACCTGGATGTTGTGTGGCTTCATCCAGCACATTCTGCAGGTCACTCAGAGCTCTCTGTGCTTGCTGAGTGCTCCTCACTTGATGATGAGAATTGTTCTGTCAGCGTAAGAGAGTTGAAAAAGGGCCAAAAATATTTGCTGTGCTTGTTGGTAGATCACATTTGGTCCTGTTTCCTTGAAGATGCCACAGAATATGCTAGCACAAAAGAGGGCAGAGGAGAAATTAAAGAGAGAAAATGTGGCATCTGTAAGCAACATCTGATGGGAAAGCAGCTCAAAGGGAGCAGGGAACTCCACAGAATCACAGAATGCTTTGGCTTGAAAGGGACCCTAGAGACCATCTCATTCCAGCCTCACAGTCACTAGACTGGGTTGCTCCAGGCCCTGTCCAAGCTGGCCTTGGATTCTCCCACTTCAGCAGGATGGAGCAGTTGCATGTTTTGGCTGCTCATAGCAATGTTGCAGAACTGCAGCCTTGCTACAAAACCAGTTTCTTAAGAGGCAGCAATAAAGGGAAAAGGAAATTGTGTAGTAAGTAAGGAGGAAGAAAAAGAGTAATGAGGCAGGGCTGGAAAACAGGAGTCCCAATATTTAGATCCAGCTAGTTTAGGATGGAGCCTGAATTAGGGAAAATGAAGGAGTTTTGGGGCCCAGTCGTGGCTCAGGCTGGTCATGTCAGCTCTCGCAGTCAGCACCAAATTAGGGATCTCCAAAATGGGATGGTGGGACAGGCAGGACCACAGCCTCCTTATTTCCTTCTCCATAGTCTCAGCAATGCTCTGCCACAGGTTGGGCCATTGATAGCCACTCCCACACTTGCCTGGTTTATCAGATGCTTCAGCACCAGCACTGGAGTGGTGTCAAAAGGTCTTTTGGTTCACAGCTTTTATCTTTTCCCACTTGTGTGAACTGTGGTGTGGGACAAAGAGCACTCCTGGCTGGACATGAGTGACTTCTTGAGCAGCTCTAGATAATGTCCCAGAGGATGTGTCAGATTCCCCTTCTGCAGCAGGAGCCTTCCTCTTCCTCACCGCATGGAGATCTGCCCCAGCTCCAGGGAACCCCTGTGAGGGAGGGGAGGCACAGGATTTGCACCGTGGGGCACCAGCTGGAATGAGTTATGGGAACCCCTAAGTCCTCCTAAGAAAGAGCAATCAAAAAGAGCTGAACTGAAAATTAAACACTGAGCTGGTACAAGCCACCTCACCTATAAATCCAGTCCTGGTGAAGTGTTTTCCTGCACCACACTTGGTGCATGAATGGGAATTTACGGCCGGTGAATTTTCACATCCCCTTCCCACCAGCATCACCCGCGGGGCTTCCCAAACTGTGCCGTGCCCAGCGGGCACTCCCAAAGCTCCTGCAGCCCACAGCCCACAGCCACCCCGGGCAGGGAGCGGGGACAAGGACACAGGCCTGGCTTGGCAAGCACGGAGAGCCCGAGGCACCGAGCGCCGCTCTCTGTGTGCTCAGAGTGTTTGGATAAAGGCGTCTCCTGAAGGGGGAATTTGTTTGGTTTGGACTTCATTGCGTGAAAAGCCCTCAGCCCCACGAGTGCTTCGTTATTCTCTTGTCTAGTGGCTCCTCAACAGCCCCCACCGACAGGGAGGAGGCTTCCTATTTGAGAAAGCGGCCCTGCTTGTTGAAATTCTCTAGTGACTTAAATTTATTGGTTTTTCCTGAGGTCCAGCCATTTGAATTGCAAACAATGCCCCATCTCTGCCTCCTCCCCCTCTTCCCCAGGCAGAACAATGTGCAGAGCTGAAATAAAGCCAGGCCATGCCGACTCTGGAAGGCGAGTGCGATTTCTTTCCGCATGAGCGGGGAGGTGGAAGTTTGCTGCCTTCTGGTCCCGCTCAGCGATGCAGAGGATGGCTGGGAAAGGGGAGGGCAGGATCTGGGGGAAGAAAGGGGGAAGGAGCCAGCTCATGGATGATGGTTGGGGATAATTTTGCTTTATTTATTTATAACCTCTCATCTTTAAAAGACCATCCTGAGAGGGGATTAGCGCCAGTGGAGCCATGGGCATCTCTCTCACTGTTCATCTCTCAGCATCCTGGGAATGATGCAGGGGATGGAGTGTGGGCCGTGTACTCCAAAATGATCCCATACCTGGAGAAAGGTGAACTTTTGTCATACTCCCAGGAGTGGCTGAACAGTTTGGGTCAGTCTGAGCTCAGTTAGACATGCAGGAAGCTGGGCTGCTGCTGTGGGAGAGCTGGAACACTGCACATCTGGAGGTACATGAGTGGGATACAGGAGCACAGCAGAAAATGAACAGAAGTTGTCTCTGTCTGTGTCAATTTTAAGGCCTGATTTTTTCTCTTACATTGGCTCAGAGAGCTTCTGTGTTGGTTCATTCACCTGGGTGCTTTTTCTTTATGATGCCTGGAGGGAGAGAGGAGAAAGGGTTTGTCCCTGGAGGTGCTCTGGTACTGCTGGTTGGTTAAAAGCTGCAGGATAAATGATGGAAATAACACAGAGCTTGTGTTTCAGTCATTCTTAACTCATGGGGTATTTCTGAAGTTTTTGCCTCTGCCTGGGTCTGTTCTCCTGGGAAAGCACAGAAATCTTGTCCAGTAGAACAGTCTCTGAGGTCACCAAACCCAGAGGTGGCTGGGAGGCACAAGGATGGGAAAGCCAGAGGAGACAGCCAGAACACTGCCTTGTCCTGTGTCACAAACAGCCTGGGGAGAACCAGCAGGGCTCAGGGCAGGTGGAGGAGATGGAAATGGTCATGTGCACGTGAGGACAGGGCAGCTCTGACACCTGGCTGTGAGGGACACTCAGGTGTCACTAGCGCTCAGGCTCCTCTTGCAGGGGCAGCCATGCAGATCCTGAGTGCAGGGCCTGCTTCACACAGTGAAACTCACCTCTGGTACTCAGCCAGAGCCACAGAGGTCCAGAGCTGCTCTTGCCTTTAGATCCCTGTCTGCAGGCCAGGATGGTTCAGATGAACTCGTGGCCTTTCCCCGAGAGCTGCTGTGAGTTTGGCAGCCTTGGCTGCAGGAAGAGCCCGGAGAAAGGGCACAGTGGGGTGTCAGAGGTGAAGGCACAGGCAGCAGGGCACTGGTGGAGCTCAGGGGTCCTGCCCTTTGCTGGGGTCACAGCACTGTTCTTTTCTTCTCCAAGCTGGGCATCTGGCCCATCCTTACAGCACATCCTTTTTGACTGATGGCTATTCACGTGCAACACTCCTTCTATCACAGAAAAGCACTTGTCTCGTTTCACTGTGAGGAGAAGGCTGGCAGAAGTCTGCTGTAAAAGCAATGACGGAAACCTGGGGGAGCTGCTCCCTCCTGGCCCCTGGCCTGGTGAAGGGCCCCAGTCAAGTCTGTCTGCTTTGCATTCCTCGTGGATGGGGCAACAGGGACCTTGCTCTTTGTGGCAGAGCTGTGTGGCACCCGCTGCTGAAAAGAGCTTTCTGCAGTGGCTGTACAACAGCTAAAGAACATTTGTTCAGTACTGTGAGCTATCCAAGGTGTAAAGCAGAAGGAGAATAGACCCAGATGCCACCACAGGTGTATGTGGGAATAAGGACAGGCCCTGCCAGCCCTTGGCCTGGAGGGGACATAGCAGTGAGATACAACAAATCCTCCTGAGAGCCTGGATGAAACTCCCTTCCCCTCTTTGGGGAATCAAGTCTTGGCTCCATTCTCTGCACAAATTAAAGCAGACCAATATCACAAACAGGTGTCTGGAATTCTGTGGCTCCATGTGTTGCTCCCTGGGGTTGGCTCTCCACCACCAAAGCAAGCTGGCCTGTAGTCTGGAGAGGCTTTGCACAGCTCTCTGAAGCCTTTGCCACTTCCCTTTCTGACCTAACAAAGGACACATTTCACCACATCAAACTTCACCTTTTCCACAGGTTTGCCTGCTCTGGGGCATCTTGCTGGTCTTTGCTCAGCAGGTAACCTAAGCTGAGATCAGATATGTTAGCTGGGTGAATTCCTCTTTATCTGATGCTGACACCTTCACCTCCTGGACTACTGAAATTCCTGGGGAAGGCAGCTCTGAGCATTGCCCTGAGCCACGAATCACTGTTTCTGACCCTTTTTCTCTCCAGGAGGGGAGGAAATAGAGAAGGTTTCAGTGAGACAGGAGAGCCATGCTTTCAGCAGGTCAGGCTGCCTCTGTAGGCACCTGATGTGCTGCAGGAGGAAGCAAATGGCAAAACTCTGCTCATATGCCTCATAAATGCAATCCTTTTTTTTTTTTTTT